>VICI01000219.1:0-49623 GCA_019593645.1 Akabosia matsudoensis
AATGTGTGCCAACAGCACCCGGGATTCCCAAGCGGTCACCCATCCAAGTACTAACCGGGCCCGACGATGCTAAACTTCAGTGATCAGACGAGAACTGGTGCTCTCAACGTGGTATGGCCGTTGGCGAAGGAAAGAGAATCTTATCTCGGCTAAGTTTTGTACCCAGTACAAAACTGAAGCAATCGACTTGTCGTAAATCCCGTACTGGACACTGGGTGTTGATTCCTGTATGCATTATTCTCATGAAGAGATAAAACGCCTCAGATGTCAGACCTAACTGACATGAGGCGTCGCTCGCTGGCACTTATCTATTCAAGAATAAAATGCGACATGCAAATGCATTTAACTGCCGAAATAATTATGATTCCGCCTTGAACTTCCATTAACACCGAACAGACATCATCATGCAAAATTCATACTGAAACAGTTGCCTGGTTATTAAACGTGATGTAGACGTCATTTCGAATAAGCTCTGTGCAATATTCAAGAAATTCAATGCAATACGCTAGTTTGTCTTTAATTCCGGAAGTTTTTTTTTCAGGAGTAAAGAAAAAAAATTCGCTTTTCCTAGGTGGAACCTTCTTCAAGATCCAACGACAACGACACGGCCAACCGCAAATTATCGAGCTTACAGGCTTCCTTGCAAAAAAGGGTTACTTCAGAACAATGTTGTAATTGTAATTAGTTGCTTTTCTTTGTATTAATTTGTAGCCCACCTTTCGGCAGGCCTTCCAAAAATTCTTAAATTCTCATTATGTGCCCTCCCACACAGTAATCTTTAGTAAAAGGCGAAAGATTAATATGTAATTGTGGGAAGACCAGAGATACCTTCCATCTTAATCTCGCGAAGCCAGACTCCAATCAAATACCTGTTATAGACATGGCAGTCAAAGTTGATAGCAAATCTCGTCCACTGTATTGAATTCGGCTTCTTTACAACAAGTTCATCTTTTAGCATCAAACAACGTCAATTTGGTTTTGCATAACCTAACGACATTGAACATGCCCTGTTGAACTGTCGCCAGGAAGTTCGTTACGTTTTAACAGACTTGAAGAATATTTCTGTGCGTAGAAGACTACGAGCGTATCTTGCGCAATGAAGGGACTTCGAGCGGGGTGACTTGACTACACTGTCCATAAATTCCCCTACACGGTGACAGCAGGCGACATTCTTCGACATTGAGAGCTTCAGTTTTGTGAAGCGAATAAATTTACCCTTCCTTCGCCAACGGCCATACCACGTTGAAAGCACCAGTTCTCGTCCGATCACTGAAGTTAAGCAACGTCGGGCCCGGTTAGTACTTGGATGGGTGACCGCTTGGGAATCCCGGGTGCTGTTGGCACACATTNCGGGCCCGGTTAGTACTTGGATGGGTGACCGCTTGGGAATCCCGGGTGCTGTTGGCACACATTTTTTTCTTGTTTTTGGACCGAAACACTTCAAAATAAGTTTTCACGGCGATGATGCGTCAAAACTTTCGTAAAAATATTTAATGGTTTTTTATTATTTTCAAATTGTTCTTTTTGTTGTACGACATGATATGCGTTTTCGAATGAACATTTTCCATTTGGAAAGGCTTATCCTTTATCCTAGCTTACTTTTGTTTTGTTACCGTCAGTATTACAAAAATTTACATATATTTTTTAAATTGGTCGGTCGTCTTTTGTGATAACAAGATAAATGTTTTTTAACAAGTCACGATACTATAAGAGATGAACTGAAGCACCTAATGAAATGAGTATACTATGCAATAGGTAATCAATTTGAATACTATCGCCCCTCTAGCAGTTTGATGGGATAAATGTTTGTGTGGAGAAAAATATTTGCTTTTGTGCTCCAAGAAGTCTTCCTTTACACATTTATTTCATCGAGGTACTAAACTATTTCCAAAAAACTTTCCTAGTTCACTGACAATTGCACTTCGTCCAAGGTGCGTGGGATCCCGAACAATAGTCATTAGAAGAATGGCGTCTGTGATGTCCAACTGGTTGAGGACTCGGGTGATATGGGCGGCCAGTCTGTTTTTATCCTCATCGCTCATTTCCTGCAGTACTTGGTGGAGCGGCTTAAACTCGCGACACATTGACGTCCCTACAACTCCACCTGCAGCTCCTCCCAAGGCAATTCCTGCGGGACCAAACATGATTCCGCCAAAAAATGAAGACACTCCAGCTAGGAGGGCGCCTTTGAAAGACTCCTGGACAGTCACATTAAGATTCTCTTGACGTGCGAGGATTTCACATGCCTCCATAATCTCGTTCACATTAATCGGCATAATTTTTTTTGGTAAGACTGGTTATCTAAAAAGCAAACGTAAACAAAAGCCGAGATAAGTTCCACAATCTTCAAAAAAAATTGCTGCACAACAATCACAACAGAAAAAACACTCACTTGTTTTGTCAGTCAAACAAATCAGCTGTGTTTATATGTTCAGCTTATCTTTTCGATAAAACTCATCACAAAAGCCTGAGGAGGAGACAGTGATCAACTGCTGCCTTTTTTATCGTCATTTTTCTTCTTTTCCTTGTTTACGACTGTGAAACGTGATGAGTTTCTAAGTACAGCTCAGCATAACATTCACGAGATCATCTGCTGTTACGTCACCAAATCAGAAAGATGTCCAGACAAGCGTGACCTTCATACTGGAACAGTCTCGTGAACGTTTCTGTTTTTTTTTTGTTCGATGAATCATGGAAAAAATTTACGTAGGTACGATACGTATGCTTTTTTTTGTTCTGGAAGAGCCACAGTTTTTTTCCTTTTTTTATTTCAACTAACTAATCTTTCGACAATCAGTTTTTCTATATTTTTTTTTCTAAATTTTATATCGTAAAAAGTAGACAAAAGATTCGTTTACTTTACAAATAAAAATTTGCTTAGTATTTTTTTTCTGTATATATTAAACTCTGCACATCCCATACCCAGTCTTTCCCCAGGGGGAAGAAAATTTGCAAAAATTAGATATATATTTTGGTTGTTTTTTTGAATGTATAAAAAAAATTTGAATTGATGTTTTGAAAACAAAGAAGAGCGTGGAACATTTGGATTGTGTGATGAATATGGGCGAATAGGTTTTTTTAGTCTTCCAAGAAAAAGTATTGTCCCGAGCGTTTTTGTTCGGTGTCTTTGACACTGTCGAGTTTGTTGATACGCGGGCGGAAGTTGTTCGGATCCCGACGGAACGTAATGCCCAGGAGCTCAAGAAACTTGTTCATTCCTGTGAGCAGGGTTTGCGGCGTGTTGGCAATTGTGTTGACCGAGGCAGAGCCCTCAAACACGATAACCCGGTCGGCCAAGTACGTCGCCATGATGAAATCGTGCTCTACAATGAAACCCGTCTTTTTCGCGTGAAGAATAAACCTGAAGAAATGCAAATTTAACAAAATTTTAAATTTGATTCTACCCCGCGTGTGATGTAAACTTGAAGGAAATTAGTGAAACATACCGTTTAATAACTTTAGCTGCGACTAAACGCTGCTCAGAGTCTAGATAAGCACTAGGTTCATCTACTAAATAGACATCGGCCGGTTTTCCGAGGCAGAGTGCGAGGGCGACACGTTGCAACTCTCCTCCTGACAAAGTTTGCACCTCATGGTCGATAATGTCTTCGATTCGAAGGGGCTTCATGACATCCGTGATAAACTGCGGGTGAATGTACGCATCCCGGATTTTGTCGTGGAGAAGCTGCCTTACAGTTCCTGTACTCTTCGGACTGATTTTCTGCGGCTTGTAGCTCACGTTGAGGACGGGCACGTCAGACGAGCCAGTATCCGGCTGGAGCTTCCCTGCCAACATTCTGATGAAGGTAGTCTTCCCAGTTCCATTCTCCCCGAGGAGGACAAGTATCTCCGAGTCTGTGAACTGACCCGCGGCCACCTCCAGCTTGAAGTTGCCCATGGACTTGATCATGTGGGGATACTCATAACGAGCCATTCGTTTCACTTCCTCCTCCGTAGCACTCTCAGCGACTTTGAAAATGAGAGACTCCTCTCGGAACCGGAGGTTCTCAGTGGGCACAAACCCGTCCAGGAAAATGTTGATTCCTTCTCGGACCGAGAAGGGCATAGTAACAACGCCGTATGCTCCAGGCACCCCGTACAAAACGCAAATGAAGTCGCTCAGGTAGTCGAGCACAGACAAGTCGTGCTCAACGACAATCACATACTTGTCAGGCGCCAGGAGGGATCGAATCGTCTGGGCGGCGTTGATACGCTGCTTCACGTCGAGGTACGACGAGGGCTCGTCAAACATGATGACGTCCGCTTCCTGAATGCACACAACCGCACAGGCGAAACGCTGCAGTTCCCCGCCAGACAAGTCCGAAATGTTACGATCAACGACGTTACGCAAATCTAAACAAAATTGAAGAAACGTGCGATTAGAAGAAAAGAAATTTACGCAAATTTATAGATATATTAAGGAAATTTGTCATGTTTCTTTTCTACCTAAACGATCCAGAGCCTCTTCGATTTTCTTGAGCTCGTCCTTCTTCTCGAGCAGTTCGCGAACATGACCTTTGACCGCTTTTGGTATTTGATCGACATACTGTGGTTTGATAAGTGCCTTGAGCTCGTCCTCGAGAAAGCGAATAAAGTAGTTTTGAAGCTCACTCCCCCGGAAGTAGAGTAAAATGTCTGCCCAGTCTGGCGGATGACCAAACTTGCCCAAGTTCGGCTTGAGTTTTCCGGCCAAAATTTTCAAGGCAGTGGACTTGCCAATTCCATTAGTTCCTACCAGACCCAACACCTCCCCTGGTCGAGGAGTCGGGAGACGATGCAGCTTGAACGAGTTTTGACCGTATCGATGAGTAGTTTCCTTTTGCAAGTTACTTGGCAAGTTGATAATCGTTACAGCTTCAAACGGGCATTTCTACAAACATTAAAGTGAACATAAAAAATAAGAAATATGTACATTAAAAAACAAGGATTTTATGTTATCCATGACCATATGGTCATCGTGCTTTTGTAACTAATAATATTTTACTCACCTTGACACAAATACCACATCCAATACACAATTCCTCAGAAATTTTGGCGATTTTATCACTCGAAACTACTTCAATACACAACTTTCCCATACGCACCACAGGACAGGACTTTTTACACTCCTGCCGACATCTTTTCGGTTTACATTTGTCAGAGTTAACGATAGCAATCCTAGTTTGCTTATCAGTCTCCTCCAACTCCTTCTTCGGTTTAGGCATCTTGATGAAGCAATACTTTTTTTAATTATCCTCCGACGTTTCTAAAAATTAATTGACACTTTTTTCCAAACCAGAGGACACAGAGTGGTTCTGTGTTCAGGAAGCAGCTGTGAACGGACCTGAGAGTCAGGCCCTGAGTTACTGTTAAAAAGAAGTAAAACGTACTTGCCGCAGAGCACAAAAAAATATTAATTTGACAGACGGCAAGAGAAAGTGAGAGAGGTGGTGTGTGCGGTGTGCAGTTCAAACCAGATGTGCGCTCTCAACTGTTCCCTTCCGGACTCCGCTGGATGGCGCTTTTTGTCTTGCTTCATACCTTGTACGTTGTAGTATCTTAGACAGACGTCTTTGTTGTGGCAACGTTAGTTCTGAACTTGAGATAGAAGATGACGCCAAGTAGCAACCGAGCTGTTTCTTTTTTTTATGACTCGCTCGTGCTCTAAAATTGAGGACTAGTAGAATGGATCTTCATTAAAATGAAGGTGGTTGTGTCTTAGTATCTTTAGAAATGAAAGGGAAAGTGAAGTTTAGATGGCGTTTATTTATTTTTATTTTTATTTGATTTTAAAATTGTACGACTGCGATTGTTGGGATAAAATACTGGTTAAAAAAATTTAGATTGACAAGATTTTAGTGTTGATTTTTTTTTTGTACCGGAAGAAGACAACACTTTTGCAGTAAATAATGCGGACGAGAATTTGTTGTATATTTTTTTTTAAATATGATGCGACGAAGTTTTAGCTTTAGCTGGATAGATTTACTAACAACTAATGAACTGGTGGTGACTTGCACTCTTCGGTAACTCCGTGTTGTTGTTCTGGAATAGGTGAGTGTAAAGGTGGCAAGTTCTCAACAACTCCGCTGGTCCGCTTCAGCTCGATTTCTTCACCGCTGACAGTATGGGCGAAACGCTGCATCAAGTTCACAGTTACCACGGCATTCATGGCTTGCTGTAGGAGTTAAAATGGAGAAGAAAATATGAAATAGGCTTGTATTTTTGTATTATGTATTTTTAGCTATATTTTTAGGGGCAGAAAATATATTATATGAATTATATTTACCTTCCATTTGCACCTTGAAAAATTCTTTTTCAACTGTGTAGAAACATTGACTTGAATGTTTGTATCGCTGGCAACATCCCCCATAATCCTGGCAAAACAATAAAAAAAATAAGAGAAAAATTATGCTGAGTCATGGTGATATACTTGTTTCTTTTTTAAACGCGGATCCTTACTGGTTAAGTGCATGTGTACATCTAGATAAGCTTACCAAGGATGCTCCATGGCTTGCTGACAAGTGACTCGGTTGGAGACATCCACGCACATCAACTGTTTAATGAAATGTTTAGCAGAGTAGCTGATCTGGTCCCAGTACGGAGAGTCGAACTCGTACTCCCCCTTGAGTATCAGCTTGAAGAGACCGTCATCGGTGTCGTCGTAGAAAGGTGGATATCCACAGAGGAGAATGTAGCTAATCACCCCAATGCTCCAAACGTCCACCTTGTTTGTGTACGTTTCCCTGTTGAGGACTTCCGGTGCGACGTAGCCTGGCGTTCCACACGTCGTCGAGAGAACCATGTTCTCCCCCATTTTGCTCAGGCCAAAATCAGTTATCATGATTTTCGCATCGGGGGAGTCATCATAATAGAGGAGATTCTCGGGCTTGAGGTCTCTGTGAACCACTCCCTCGCTGTGCATGTAGCTCACACCGTCCAGAATCTGAGAGATCAGATGAACAGCGTCTTTTTCGGAGTAGGACCCTTTCTCGACGATCCTATCGAAGAGCTCGCCCCCAGTCACTAGCTGCATGACCAGGTGAACTTGAGCTTTGTCTTGGAACACTTCCACAAGCTCGACAATATTCGGATGACGGAGCTTCCGGAGCACGGCTATTTCATTATCGAGCGTGTCCTCCTTGCCCTTCAGAGCTTTCTTCTCTATTGTTTTAACAGCTACTTGTGTGTCCGCACAAGTCTTGGGGTAGCCGTGACGCACTTGAGAAAACGCTCCAGTTCCCAGAATTTCCTTTAAAATATACTTGTCCTCAAGCTTCCCTCGAGCGTAGACTCCCGGGTTCTGGTCCCCACTCAGTCGTCGCACCCATTCAATCACCTTAGCCATTATACTTCCCAAGTAAAAAAAAAGGTTAAAAAACTCTAATGCGTCTAGGAATAAAGTTATAAAAAACGATAAGAAATCGACCAAGACTTCAAAAAAGAGAGAGCGTTCCTTGTCTCCACCTGGCTCTAAGGTTACTGAGGGTTGTTGCTATCTCTCACCAAATTTTTTCCTCTCTCATCTCCCAACTTTACACGTCTTCAAACTATATATGTTTTTAATCTGCATGAAATTTGCATACTCTAATTGAATTGCATTGAACTCTAAAAAAAATGGCCATCATGTACGTATCTAACAAATCTGCATTTTTTTTCTCTATCTCAACGGAATGTTCGCAACTACCAAAAATCCTTTCATGTTTTCTTGAACTCTCACTTCCAACCATTCTTCCGAAAAAATAAAGCTCAACGATAAAAAAAATCTCGATGAAGCAGAGCCAGTTCAGTTATAACCGTTTAGACTGTTGCCGTGCTTCATATTTTTTTCTTTTCTTCTCTTTCGCGTCTGCCCAAAAAATCTCTATAAAATCCACATCCTGACCAGGTGCTAAGGATCCTCTCTAAAAAAAGGTAAGTCTTTTAATTCAATTTTTATATTTATATATTTTTCACTCTGTCGATGATACACATTTCAAAGGCTCGTGCTCATTCGCCCCACGACGTCAGCGTCTCTGATACTTAAAAAAGATCTTCTTTTTTTAGAGTTTAGGAAATCCTTTTCTGAAAAAAAGGATCAAGTCATCCCTTAAAAAATCCCGTTCTTTACGGTTTCTTGTGTAGCCTTAAAAAATTGGTCCTTTTTTTATCTCAAGTGTATTTACGTGTACGTTTTTTTGAAAAAAAAAATGTTTTGTGAATGGACATGATAATGATCGCCCCCACAAAAAACAAGCACCGCTCCTTTTTTTAGACTGGCTGCAAGTGAGTTTTTTATTGACACGAGAAGGTTTTTTATTTGTGGCAATAAATATTTTGAGGTTGTTTTTTTATAAGCTCTGGGTGGAGAGAAGGGTTGAGAGGCGAGTCATCCATTGGCTGAAAGGGTTTAAGAATGGTCGTGTGGCATAAGCGTGAACAGGCTCACCCCTTTCATGTGCGATAGGACATTTGTGTGGTAAAAAAGGGGTGAAATCTGATACAGGGAATTTTTAGTGGTGCACAGTAATTTCTATAGCGTGTTAAGTGGTCGTTTAACCTGGAAATAGATTCATAACAAAAAAAAAGAAGGGGTGACGATGACTGCTATTTTTTAAGCCTTTTTTATTACATATCATCACCTGTGTCCTTTCATGAAAAAAACCACTAAGTAGGAAACGGAAATGACTTGTTCAAAAATATAGCCTGATGCAATTCATAAAGCACATTAAAAAACAGACAGATCTTAATGTTACATATATTTTTTTAAACGAGATATATATTTCCAAGCGGTTTTTTAATATTATTTCCAAGACAAAGGGAAGACGCGCTAGTTTTTTTCCTTGACGAGTTGCTACCCGACATCTAATGCAGTTTAAGGAGCACACACGTTATTTCTTTCTTTCTTTCTTTCTAGTCTAGGAAAATAGATTATAGGAGTAAAGTAGCATTAGTACATTGACAGGAGAATTTTTTTTTGTAGACTTGTAAAAAAATACATAGTTTTTATTGTTTAGTTCACCATCTCATTGTCCTTTTTTTCTGGTGGGGTGACCATAATAATATAAAAAAAGACAGAAAAATCCCCTTCTTTTTATGCTTCATTTCCATAAAAAAAATTTACATGCAACAATTTACGTTCCTTTTCATTCTTTCTCTGCATTTTTGATCCTTTTCTCAACTCACTGGGTTAAGAAGGGAACAATAAGGCTGCAGGAAAAAGAGAGTATCTGTGTGTGTGTGTGTGTGTGTGTGTGTGTGTGTGCGTTGTAAGAGCCCTTTTTATTTTGGTTTCAAAGAAAATGTCTTATGTGGGCTTTCCATTGTTACACGCTGCAGAAGCGGATTTCATTGCCCTTTGCTCTCCATCTCAAACAGAGGATATTTTTTTAAACGAGAGACGAAAGGAACGTGAAAAATGCGAATTTTCTTGGTCTCCAAACGTCTCGCGTCTTCTGTCAAGGTTTATTTTTGTATGAGAAAAAAACACAAAAAGAAGAGCGACGTGACATGGCCGTTTGTTTTTTCCTGTCAAGTTTATTAAATTTTTGGCTCTCAGTTTAACTTGATTGACTTTTTTTTCATTACTGCTGTCAAAAAAGAAACGTCACGAGTTTCTTTTTTGCTGTCTCTGATTTTTTATATAAAAACCTTCATAATGTTTTTTCTTTTATGAGTCATGGAGGCTAAAAATATCCAGTTATTTTTTGGTAATAATATTTTTTTAGCCGTTTTTTGATTCCACCCCAAAAAGGGTTTCCGGAATATGTGCGAGGAGAAATAAAAATCTCTATATAAAAAATTATTACATTTTTTTTCCTCCCCATCTCTGTAACGAAGTACTTGGAAGTTTGATGATGCATAAATTTGTAATCGCAGATCATTTTTATATATAAAATATATAGTTTTTTTGTTCGAAAATGTGAGGATAGATAAAAGCTGGCTGTGTCAGTATAATTTGCGTGTCCAGCCATAAATAACAATTTAGGTGGTTGTCACATACAAAATATATATATATTAGGATGAAAGGGGGTTGCTATGAGCAACACACAAAAAATAATCTTGATTAGCATATGAGCCGAAAGATTGTCAAGATTATGAAGCCATTTTATTTTCTCTCACATTTTTATGCAAAGTCACATCAGGAGGTAGACAGAAAGATGACAAGATTGTGTCGTTTTTTGGTTCCTTTTCAGAAGGAAGGATTGACTGACGACAAGGCAAAAAAGAAGTAAAGTGACGAGTGGAGCAGCAGAGCAGAAGCCATTTTCATGAGATAAGCCGACCGACTTTGCCGAGCTTGTAAGTGAAATGACTCCAAAAGTACCTCAATAATCGATATTTTTCGCGTGGCTACATCTTTATTCAAATTTTCTTCAAGGCAGACACACAAATTTTTACGTTTCTTGTCAGTAGTTGTCTTCGTGTGTATCTTCCTAGCTTTTGTCTCGTCTTCTGACCACACACACAAGCCATTTACTTTTTTGTTTTTAACATAATTAAACAGAATATGCGTTCGTTACTTATTTTTTTCTTCCTGGCTGTGTTAACTTTATTCAGGTTTTCTTAAAGATAATTCACTTTTTACTTCAAATTTCCATAAAAAGCGCAAAAGAGAAATTTGTGCCCTAATAAAACAAAAAATGTAGATCGTTCAATATTGACTTTTTTTCTCAAGAAAATTTGTTCGTGGCCTTGACCATTTCTTTTTTTTCCTATGTAATCGTTCCTTTTTCCTTACGCAATGAAGAAAAACAAGCTATTTAACTTGGGTTCACTGCCAATGTCATGATGGGTATGTTAAAGACTTTGGAACACAAAAAAAATGAAATGAAATCAGGTTGTAAAGTAGAGCAATATAATCACCATCTTTTATCATTACCTTTTTTTATTATCTTGCAACCGTATAGAGTCAAGTGCAAACAGAATTTTTCGCTGTTTCACTTTTTTCTTCTTCAAGAAAGGAAGAAAAAAATCCATTTAAAAAGGAAACGAAACTTTTTTGTGTGTGAAAAAAAAACCCTTAAGGGAGAAAACCCTTCAGAAAAAAAGACCTTATTACGCATGCATAAAATATAAGATGCATATCATTTTTAAAAAAATCTTGGAGACTAAGAACTTGTTTTGTTGTTGATCGTCTCCGGAGAAGGGTAAACAAGATTTCTGAGGATTTTTAAAGGGGGAAATATTGCGTATCATTACGTATTCATAACAAAGCAAATTTTTTTACCTGTTTTGTTGTGTTACGTATTATTACCTGTGGGAAAGGGATGACTTGAGGGAAAAAAAGTAAAAAAGATTGTTAAGAAAAGGGTGAGAAAATTTAAAACATTTTTGCGTTAATATATCACAAGGGGAGAGAGGATTGAGGGGGATGAAGGATTAGTTTTGAATTTACATTTTTTTCAGGAAAAAAAAGGAATCCGATTTTTTGTTAAAGTGTGGGAAAGGGATGATCTGGTTATGTAACGGGTGACGTAACTGGTTATGAGAAATAGAGAGAGAGAGAGAGAGAGAGAGAGAGAGAGAGAGAGAGAGAGACGTAAACTTCAGTTATTTTTAGTCTTCTATTTTACCATGAAACATTTTATCCAGTAGGCTTTTTTTGGCGTGTGTGCTGCCTTTATCAAATTTTAATCTAGAAATGCGATGTTAGTTAGAAGTGCTTGTTTAACATGCATTTTTGAATGTTGTTATTTTTTTGGGTGCGGCAATAAGTAGTTGTGTGGCAGCTGCACACAGATTTTTCGTTATTTCAAGTGGATATCCATTTGTGTGGATAGGTTTTTTCTGGTTGTCTATCATCGCATTAGAGAGAGAGAGAGCTGAAAAGTAAATAAAAAACGTGACCACTCGACCATACTCTAATTTCGTTTGCAAACGGAAACGTGAACAAATATGATATCAGATGTCACCAGCATACCTGTTTGTTCTGCTAATTAACTGTCTCCACCAGATACCTTTCTCCTTCGAAACGCACCTCCGACAAAACCAACTCTGGAGTTTTAGTCACTATCACAGATTTGGAGTGACGATGGCAGCAGCCTTTAATTGGATGCGCGCAGAAACAAACATGGCATTTTTTTTGGAGAGTTCTATCTTTTTTTGGAAAACCACCTCGGGTGGTCGTTCCATACATAGTGTTCCAACGTTTTTTACTCAATAACAAGAAAACTCTCTCTCTCCCCCTTCAGTTCCTCCGAAAAAAATAGAAAGGGGAGAAAAATTGTCTTGTTGAACGAAAGTATTTTTCTTGATCTTGCCATCTTCCCCTTTCTTGTCCCTCCAGAGAATACACTCCAAAAAAAGCAGAGCAAGAAAAACCTCCATTTTCCATCCAAAAGCATTCATCATCGCCTCCAAGTTTGTTTTATATTTTTTTTTCCTCCCTAGACAAGGAGAAAATAAGAAAAGCATGTTGTTCTGGAAGTTTTTTTTTTAACTTGGAAACTCTTTGGAGGAAGTACTGTCTAAAAAAAGAAAAAATAATTTATTGATGAGCTCTGTTAGTAAAAAGAGTATGACCCTCTGAAATCGTTTTTTTTTTCTCTTTTCTCTCGTCGGTAGTGACAATGATCCAATTTTTTCCGTTTGAGAATGACTCAGAATGTGCGTGGTCACTAGAGACATGACGCAATTGTCTATTGTTTTCACTCCAATCCCAAGAGGATTATACGGGAAATGTTTCAGAAGAAATTTGAGATGTGAGAAGGTTGCCAAGGTGACAAAAACGGATTGTTTTTATACAATCGGGGAGGAAGAGTAGACAAAAAAAAACAAGAAAATATGCCCGGATAATTTTTTTAGGGCGAATAAAAATATTCTTCCTCAAAGCCTCCGCACGAGTCAGGTTTTTAACAAGTTGACCATTTCAAAGAAAATAACTTGACCAAATGTTACGCTCTATGGCTAGACATAAAAAGAACTTTGGGAGCAAGTTTTTATGTCTAAAAATAGCCTATTTGAATGGCAGCTTCCATTAAAAATCCTTTTTCCAGAGGAGAAAAAAAAAGAATCCACCACCCTGCAAAAAATGTAGAACTCAACCCCTCTCTCTCTCTCTGTAACTCTCTAACTCTCACCCTTCTCGTTTTTTTGTCAATAAAAACGTTCCGTCGTGTATTTTTTTTCTCTCTTGTTACGTAATCACTTAAATCGATGATCGTCTAACTGTCATAGCAACCATCTGTACCACCGAATTCATTGTCAACGGTGACAATTTTTAGTTTTACCCCATTCACTATTTATAGTGGAATTCTCTTGCTCCTGTTGACTTGCAAGCTCTCTTGTATTGATACATTCTATGAAAAAATACGAAGAAATAACTTCCTTCAAAGATTCATCGCATCTTTCCTTTTTATTTTTCGTAAAAACTATCTATTTGGCATTTCATTTTCTTTTCAAAAGAAAACTTCCAAAACTTCTTTTTATTCATGCTGGCCAGCTAAGAGAGAGAGAGAGAGGACTGCAGACTCATCACTGCCTACATTTGAAGGATTTTTTCTTATCCATTTTTGAAAAGATATTTTCGTTCTGCTCATTCAACTGAAGAGTGACATGAAAGAAACAAAGAAAATCACGCAACAAAGTAAGACACACAATGGACACGACGAGAAAAACAGATTCAGTTTCTTTTCTGGTCAAAGTTGGAAGAAGAAATAAAAACGTGACATTGCTGAGTCA
The DNA here is from genome assembly GCA_019593645.1 of Akabosia matsudoensis. Taxonomy (NCBI): domain Eukaryota; kingdom Metazoa; phylum Arthropoda; class Collembola; order Entomobryomorpha; family Paronellidae; genus Akabosia; species Akabosia matsudoensis. The sequence continues at coordinate 13,639 of VICI01000219.1, forward strand.
GAGAGAATGAGTCCATGCCAGTTTTTCTCGGTGGCATTTCATATTCAAGATTATCTTGAAACTTATCGGTTCATATTATTTCATGACTAATTTGGCAAGGTTTTGATAAGGAAACATCTGGACGAGAAAAAAACCATAGTCCAACGCTTCCGAAAGTCCAATTTGAGGTTTTAATTAGTGTTTTTTAAGTCTTCTTATCTGAGGAACGTGAGTTTCGCCAAGGATTTTCATATTTTTTTTGATGGTGACTCAAAACACAGAAGATACTTTGCGTTTGAACTTGGTTTTTCCATATATTTTCTGGGGGGAAGGGATCTACTTTCATGAAAAATTGAAGAGATTTTTATTTTTTGTTGCGTTGTGAGCATGCAACGGTTATATAATAAATTGTGGATGGGATAGGGCAGGGAAACAAGAGAAAAAAATAATAATGCTGGAGAGATGTGGGGTGTTGAGATAGGACTGTGAACTAAGGGCTTGTCCAGTGATATCCAAACCTGCAACTATGATATCCAAAATCTCATACATTTATCATGATAAGTTCCAGATACCCTTGTACATGCTCATGTGAACAGCTCCTTTGTAAAAAAGGGGAAAAAAGGATTTTTCTTGTGTAATAAACGCTTCCATACAAGTTTTTCATCCAAAAAAAGTCTCCCTTTTTTTAAGAGCTTAGGTCGAAGCCGGCATTCCAGTAGATATCTCGGAATATATGTGAAATACGCAGCCGTGGTAGTGCTAACTGGAAGCTTTAGCTCACTCTCTGGTGTCAGTGTTCACAGAGAGCTCAACGAATTCAGACACACACTGCCTCTCTCTCCCTTGTCAGTAGCAGACACACAAAAATGAACGCGCACAGTAGTCCTCCCCCTTTCCTAACAACTTGATAGACATCATATCCGCCAACCAGTTATATACACACACACACACACAAATAATAATACATTTCCAGTGGAAGATATTTTAAATAGTTAAAGTTTTAACGAGCTTACCCGGGAAAATATAAAACTAACGATCAGTTTTATACTAAGTGTTTTTGACTGTGGGAACTTGGAGTTACCAAATAAAGTTAAAAAAAATGACCAGCTAAGAAAACTGTCAAGTTCCTCGTTCGTCTACAAAGTGACCTGAAATAAATCTATTCATTCCTCGCGTACAAGTTTTGCTATACAGTAATGAAATCTTAGTCAGTTATATTTGCAACGTGTTTTTGTATACCTGCTTCAAATCTCTAGTGACACTAAAAACCATATATGTAAAAAACCATGAACGGTAACCATACATGAACATGGTAACATTCTCCTCCAAGATCTAAATGTTCCAAGGATTCAAAACTCATTCCAAAGTTGTTCAGTTGATAAAGAAAATTACAAAGAGAAAGACTGTGTGCGATCATTAGTGCTGCTAGTCTGCATGCCCAACTCAACAGTGCTCATCTCTCGGATCTCTTTTTGTGCTAAAAGTCATCAAGGTAAAAAAATAACGTCGACATTCTAAGAATTCATTTCCTCCTGACTCTTTCTCTCTCCCTCTCTACTTTTTTATTTCCCTTTTTTAGCCGTATGTAAAAAACACTCTTGACGAACCTGTCAGAAAACAGGTTGTTTCATATGCTCAACCCTTTTTTTTATCTTGATGAAAGGGTTGCGCAATAAAAAAGAAAGGGGGAAAAATCATGGCTACCAGAATTCTCTTTCATTTTTGCTAGACAGACTAACAGGTTGGTACGAGAGCTTTGTATTGTAGTGCACACACGCATAGCCAAAAGATTACAATTATTTTGTGTGTTTCCTAAGCCCTTTTTTTTCAAGAATGATTAGGTTGACAGGAATGATGACGGGTTATGAAAAGGGTTGTCATGTTGCGCCTTGTTTGCCTTGCTAATCGCTCTTGTCCTAACAAAAACTTACCCTTCTTCTCTCCAAAGTGATTATCATCCCGTTTATTAACAATACAAACACTGTGACAACAATCAAAGGGTTTTTCTTCTCAAACTAGATCATTAAACAAGAAAAAAAAAACAGAGACACAAAAAAGAAAATCCATCACACGACGACACAACGACTTGCTGACTTATTTTCTGGAAAGATAGCGATTAAGAATGATATGCATATTTTGATATTCAAGTCAGCGACTCTAGCTTAGCTTCATCTTATCACTCTTCTCCAGAAAAGTAAAACAATTTTTAATGATTCGTTTTTTCCATAAAAACTAATGGTTAGTTGGAGATAATGTGTTTGGAAGAGTTCACATTTTTTTGCAGCGGGCTACACACCACAAAAGAAAGGCAGTAAGGAAGTAGAATATCTCTTGCGCTATTGTAAAAAAAGGATAGATTTTTTGGTTAGGTTTTTACAAGTAACCCGAGATTTTTATACATTTTTTTTGGGTAGAAAAAAAACCTTTTTTAGTTGAAAGAGATTTTTAAAGTGAACTTTGGATGGATTTGTCGTGTTGCATAATAAGTACGTGTTGCTTACGTAAAAGGAGTGAAGATGAAGGGGAAGCAAAGTACCCGAAAAATGCAAACAAGTACCTGGAGTCCTTCCTGGAGACCATACACGCACATATTTTTCTGTTTGAGAAGAAGAGAAACGGTTTTTATGGCTTGGATTAAAGAAAGAAAAAAAAAGAACGTTACACGTATTTTCTTTTTGTGTGTTGGGTAAATGGAAAGGATCAGAGGGAAAAAAGGAAAAAAAAGAAGATTGAATAGAAAATGAGGAAGACATGAATAATCAATAAGAAACAATATTTTTATGACGATGATGAACTTGAACTTGTAAAAGAGAGGAAAACTAAAACGGTTGAAGTTATGACGTAATAAAATGTATGATTTTTTTTAAATATAAAAAAACCTGAATGAATGGATGGATAAGAGTCAGTTGTTGTGGGAAGGATAGCGGTGCTGAGGTCAGGTATATTTTTTTTCTGGAAAAACTGTTGCATGATACGATGATAATCCATTATGGCGGCTGCACTGTTAATTATTTAAGAGAAAAAACGATTAAAAATTGGAAGTATGGGTTTATTCTAGGCATTTTGAAAAAAAAATATCCCGTTATGGAAGCGTGTGGAAAAGGAAACAACAAGAGAGAAAAAAAATGGTTGTCATTTTTCCAAGAAAAAGATTATATTTTTGGGTAAGGAAATTGATAAAGAAGAAAACAAGACTTTCAAGATGTTTTTTTCTTCTTCTACCGTTCAAGTAGCCAAAAAAGGAAAGAGAGAAAAAAAGGTAGATGATATTTAAAACTATGTGGTATAAAAAGGAAAATGGGTAACGGTAATGTGTTTTTTTCATATCTTTTTACGTAAGACACAAAAATAAAAATGTATTTTTAAGCTGAGGTCAGAGACGGTGGTGGGTGGTGGCAGTTGGTGAACAAGACGGTGGCTAAGAGAGAGAAAAATAGGGCATGCGGAACAAGCGTGATTGCATGAAAATAAAAAGGGTTTTTTTGACCGACGGTCAGTTAAAAAGAAAGAAACCCTTTCATGGGTAGGTTTTTTTTGTGTTTGGTGTGAAAAAAGTCAAAAAAGGGACAAAGAGTTACGCAAGACAAGAAAGAGAAAAATTGTCGCAGAATGTTGTCAGAAAATTTTTTTGTGTTTGGTGTGAAAAAAGTCAAAAAAGGGACAAAGAGTTACGCAAGACAAGAAAGAGAAAAATTGTCACAGAATGTTGTCAGAAAGAGACGGAAGAAGGTGAACAAAACGTGTGAATTCATTTTTCTTTTTTGGCTTTTTTTTCTAGAGAGGAGAAAATGAAAGAACACGGTGAATCAGCCCCGCGGGGATTGCTCCATCCTGCCCCACTGAGTCCACATTTGAGTCCACCATCGGAGAAGATGTTGAGAGATCAAGAATTGCATCATTTGGTGACGTCCTCAATCCCATCCCCGCCTTATGTGGGTCATCATACTGGTCTTGGGTTGATGAACGCTCAAGCTGCAGCGGCTGGACTGGTTCTGGATCCGATTTACTCTACTCATTTGATTGCTAGTTTGATGGCAGCGAATGCCGCAGCTGCGTCACAAGCTCCAGCACGATTTCAACTTCCGATGGCCTTGCCGTTGGCACTCAACTCGGCCAGTCACCATAATCCGCTTCAGCCGCATCTTCACCGCAACTTGTTTCATTTGTCGGGGACGAGTCCAGGAGCGTCGTTGCTCCCAACTTCTCTCGCACCAACGAGCCTCGACTTCTTCTCGACGTGGGTAGCAGCTCAGCCCAGTGACGACAAGAAGATTACGTCAACAACTAGCTCAACTCCAAACTCTGTTCCCAGTCCGGTCGCTATTCCAACAAACAAAAAGTCGAAAAAGAAGAGCTCTGCGAAGGCAAACAATAATCCGGTTGTACTAAAAAATCAAAAAAACTCCGCTCCGAAACCGTCAAAACGTTCTCTCAAGAAGCCTCTCAACTCGCCCCTTCTCCTCACTCTCTCTGACCAAGTGACATCATCCGAAAATGATCTTCCCATGTTGAAAGACGCCAAGCTCCTGATCACCAGCGACAAAGAACCAATGATGACCATCAATCCAGACATAAAACCGTTCATATTCCATGAAAAATCTTCGTCGCCTCCTGCTCCAGTCACGCCCAAGCCTAAAAAGACTTCAGATCCACCGAAAGTGACGAGTCCTTCAGGGGCTCGTGACAAAGTGTTCACTTGTCCAACTTGTAACCGAGGCTTTGGCTACAAGCATGTGTTGCAAAATCACGAGCGTACTCACACTGGCGAGAAGCCCTTCGAATGCGGAATCTGTCAAAAGAAGTTCACCAGGGATCACCATCTCAAGACCCATATGAGGCTGCACACGGGGGAAAAGCCGTATCAGTGCACTCACTGCGACCGCCAGTTTGTCCAGGTGGCTAATCTACGTCGTCATTTGCGTGTGCATACAGGTGAGCGTCCCTACCAGTGCGATACGTGCAACTGTCGGTTTAGTGACAGCAACCAGTTGAAGGCTCATCTTCTTATCCACGAGGATAAGAAGCCATACAACTGTGGTGGTTGTGGCCAGAACTTCCGGAGAAAGCACCATTTAGCTCACCATAAGTGTGTTTCCTCTCCAGATGATCGTGACACGACTTCCTTATCGAGTGGTAGTCCCCCTCAACTGGTCACCCCATCAAGCACGGCATCCTCGCGGGAGGGGCCCAAACGTGGACGAAAATCTCGCGAAACTCGACGGATCATAAGATTGGAGAGGAATGGGAGGAGACCAGCAGCCAGAGCAGGATCACCCGGAGGACTTATCAATGTCTGGAGGTCTCAGGGTACGTCATTTTTCAGGTAGTAGCAGTGTGACTCCGAGCAGCACTCCAAGTCCCCGTGGACCTGGTCTCGTCCTCTGCAGCACACGGCCATACTCGAGTAGCTCTAGCTTCGAAGAGCCTCCAGACTTTTACGCAAGCGATGAAGACCTCAGGGCAGCGGATAGCAGCACTAATGTCAAAACTGAAAACGAGAGTAGCTCCATGTCAGACTGAACATAAAACAAACAAACAAAAATTTGCTTATCTCTACAATAAGCAAGGTATATATAGTCAGGTCCGTCTTGAAACAAAGACTGTTCTACAAACATTTCCAAGCTGGAAACGTAACTTAGATGTCAAAACAAAGTTCCTAAAACAATTTTGTTTTTAATTTTTGTGCAAAAGCTAAAAAAAAGAATCAAAGCAATTTTGATACGGGTTTTTTTTACTATAAGTAAGATATATAGCAACATATTTAAAGAGAGAAAGAAAAAGGTTTAAGGTTAAAAACAAATCTTTGTATATTTCAATCAATATTTTTGAACATGAAATCTACCTCATCATCTACCTCAATAATATACACGAACTCAAATGTAAAAAAAAATGTTACGCTCAAGAAAACAAGAAAAAAGAACAAATTTCTCGAACAAATTTTCATTTTTACAAACATTTCCTAATCTTCCTACTTTCGAGTTTTCGAAACAACAGAAACCGGTAAATTTAAATACAATCCTAGCAATTAAGAATCAAAAAAACTGATAAGACTCTAAAACAACTTGTTTTCTCTTTACTTTTCTGTCTTATAACTATTCTTGTACAAAAAAAGGAAAAGTATATATATTTTTTTGAAACAAAATACAAATCCTTACAGAGTGTTAAGCTTATCGATAGCGTTAAGATAATAGCAACGTGTGCCGTGTCAGCACAACAAGAACCATTTTTGTAACAATCTAATCCGCGCATCTCGGTGAAAATATCAAATTTTCCCCGGTTTGCAACGACGTAACGGATTACGGGTATTAAAAAACAAACTGGTTTTTTTTCTAGCTAGGAATAAGTTTATATAAAAAGTTAAGCAAACTACAAATTTATAGTCGGGCAACACGGGTTACATAAAAAACTGCCTATTTAGAATTTCGTTAAGGAAACAATAATTTAGCATTTAAGGAAAAAACGTCTCAATTTGTTTGTGGTATTTTTTTGTATTTGTTTTTCAAGTTTAAAAGAAATATCCTCAAATTATGTGACGTGTGGATGATCCACCCCGGTTATTAATGTTAAGTTTTTTGTTCAACATGATGTTATTTTTTGTTGTTCAAGCCACAGGTATTTGTTGCATTCCGAGTAAAAAAACGTAAAGTAAAAAAACAGGAGTGATTTTGTACCTCGTTTAGTACAGTTAAGATTTTTTTCGGTTATTTTGTGATTTTTGTTGTTCCTATGATTTACTACATTAATACATACAATACATAATGACTTACCGGTTTATAACATTTATATTTATCAGAAAAAAATGAATATTATTTTTTGTGTGCTTGGTTTATAAATCGCTTGTCATGGCAAACGAGTCTGACTAGAAATCTAAGGCTAAAAATGTTAAGGAAATTTGAAGAAGGAGAAGAAAAACGGTGATTGAAATAATTTTTTTTACTTGTCAAGTGTATCTAGGGAATAATGTAGCATTTTGTTTGGTACCTTTTTTTAAAATATATAAATATATGTGCCATAGGAGAAAGTTAGGTAAATTTTGTCGTATGTATATAATATAGACTGAAAAAAAGAAGAAAAAGAAACAACGAGTATTTTTAATGAAATGTGGAAAAGTATTTTGGAAATTTGTGTTTGATCGTGATACAATGATGGGAATTGATTACGGGTATTAAAAAACAATTGTCTGTCGATTGTTATGGTCAAAAACAAGTCTAGTTTTTTTTGGATAAGCTATACATGTAGTTTTGTTCAATGTAATAAGCAAAAATATTATATGCTATTTGTGTACATTGTATTTAACATGTTAAATAAATTATAATAAAAAACAATTTATATAAAAAAATAACGATGCTGTTAAGAAGGTGTTCCGTTTGTTTTTTTGAGTTTAAATTTATTTTCACGATTTCACTAATACGAATTTCCACTTGACTAATTGCAAACAGCCTCAGCAAAAGTAATAATTGTCTCATATACATATCATAATACTTGTCCATTCTGAATTTGATTTAAATTTTGTGTACAAACAAAGTAGTCCAGATACGCTGTCTCAAATGCTGGAAGCACTAGAACCTAGGTCGCAATCACTCAGTCCCTGGGTCACGTTTACTAAGTTTTTGCACGCTAGAAATATATCATTATAACAAAAAAAGTATTTTTAACGACCGTCCACTTTCCATAAAAAGTTTACACAAGGTTACCTTGGTGCTTGGCCACTCTCGGAGCCCCGCTTCGTCACTTCTTCCGTCCTCTTTTTGTCGAGATTTGCAACCACGTTCTCCAGGATTTCATTTAACCCTTCCAGCAAAGGTCTTGTTTCCCCTCCATTGAAAAACGGCTCTGTTAACTTGTCGCCCAGAGTGGTGCTCAGTTCCAGAAGCTCCTTCATTTGACTCTTATCCCGAACAGCCTCGTTCAGTCCAGCCTGGACTGACTCGCTGGACGATGTTATAGTGACCAAGTTTTTGAGCATCTTCCCAACCCCGTCAGTAAGAAAGAGAACGTAGTTTAGTAGCAAGTCTTCCCGTTTTTTCGCCCTCTTCAAGTCGTTCACGTAGCCAGCCACACTTCGCAAATGAGCCTCGAACACCGCCTCCCCGAGCTGCTCAACCGTTTCCGGGGTTATCGAACCACGGGCAACTCGAGCACTTGCTGATGCTTTCAAAATTTCTTTCTTGATTCCCCTTTCGTCCATATTTCTTTTTTTACCTCTCGACTAATTCGTCACGACTGAGAATTCTGATGCTTGTGGTGGGACAACTTTGTACGCTTAAATGTACATATTTAACAAGCTAACCCCACAAACAAACTCTTCTTTCGATGTGATTTCTTGGAAATATTTTTTTCTTTGCAGTTGAAAAAAAAACAATTTATCATCAGGTAATATGAGCTGAAATGACATAATGTATCGTATGAAAACTGTGTCAGCTCTTTGGTACTGTACACGTTTTAATTTGGTAGCCGGCTATCTATCTGAGATTCTGATAAAGATGATTTTTATTTCGTAGCTCGGATACAACAGCATATTATGACCTTTTTCATATGATACCTAACTTTAAGATATAATGTTAAGAAGCAAACCATCACAGTTATGCTTCTGAAATAAATGAGGAATCAAAAGGAAAGCAAATATATTCAAGCAAAAATACAGATAGGAAATTCCATTTTGTTCAGCGATTATGCATGAGAAACTCGTCATAACCTAATTCACGCGAATGTAATAGATCGCCCCAGTCGTACAATTTGCATCATTTGCTGTAACCCCAACGAAGATCCGTAGCAATATGCGAACAGAAGAGTTATTTCTTCTTCGAAGGGTTTCATTGATTTTCGTGGTGAGCTTGGCAAAGAAACTCATTAAAATCTGCAATGAACCACCGAGTATGACTTTTGAATCCTCCAGGTAGTTCCAGTTTCCAAGGTTGTCCTTGGATTGACTTTGATGATCCCAACGACCAGTCGCCTGAGCTGGTTCCTCACAACTGCATCGATGACATTCGACTTTATGCAAGTCTTGGTGGATGTTCTGGTCGTCATACATTTCTCCCTGTTGATGTGTATCCTCGCAATTAGTGTTTTTACAAACTTCCGGTTCCTAAACGCCATTCGATTCCTTGTAAGTTACTGTAAGCATCTTTGCCAAACAAACTTCCGACCAAGGTCGGTTTTTATTATGCCACGCTAAAAAGAGGATTTTTTTTCTTTTGTATTGTCACTCCAGCAACATTCTCCAGTTTTGAAGATATTCCTCAACGTGACACTGTTTTTTAGTGTGTTCACAGCTCTACTTGACATTTTCCCTCTCATATTTCCTCAAGAGGCTCAAGTTGCTATATTTACAATCATTCTCATCATATTTTGCGAGTTGATCAGTTGCATTCAACTCGTCTTGATGGGAAGCTTTCTCAACTTGTTGATTAAAGACCGGGCTCATTTCGGCTATGATTTTGCACGTGGCTGGATAACAGTTCACGATGAAATTTGAGATTTTTACTATTTCCGTCAGCCGAATAAATGTCAAAACTCAGAGTTAATTCGTTTCATGTGTTTCTTTTTTTTGCATATCGGCGTTTGTTCAAATCCAGTACTACGTATTGTAATTACAATCTACAGTCTCTATTGTTCAGGATTGACTAACATCGGAAATTTCCGCTATATATTCTGTCCATGAAAAAATAAGCTATTTTTTTCGGTGCACGAACAATGGCAATTTTTAGGGGACATGATATGATACTGGATTTAGCCAATGAAAATGCTGCCAAGTGTAAAAATATTATGAAAAACAATTCAACAATGCTGTCCAATGTAAAACAAATACGTAGGTGACAAGGAGCTGAATCGCCACGTCGAGGGTTAAAAAAATATTATTCACTCGTTAGACTCAAAACTAGACGCTCTTGTCGTCCATTAAATATTCTATTAAAAACCTTTCCGGTCAACTGGTTCATTGTTGCGAATTGAACTGAAAAATGCCTGTATCCGACAAAGTCCCACTTATCCGTCAGCTCACTTTTCTCTATGTGGTTAGTTGATTATTCAAGTTACATTAAATATAAATTAATTTTCATAAAATTTAAACTTGCTGTTTATTGTTGTGCCCTCTCTTATTTTTTAAAGGCTATTCCTATTTCAAAGGTCATATTTGGACTAAGTTTCGTCTTGCCTTCAGTCTCTCGACTTGTACGCCTCGTCATGGGCAACTCTACAGGGGGCGCACACGACTTCCAACAACTTCTGACTGACATTCTAATCGGAGTCCACTTTACAATTTCCTTGATCTTCTTGACCACTAGCGTTTGTATCTCAGTATTTTTAACTAAGAACATTGAAGCCCTTGTAAGTTCTGTATTTTCGTTTCCTTTAAATTCGTTTAATTTTCTGTTGAAATTTGAATAGTTACTTTTTGGTTTTTTCAGAGGGTGACAGGATTTTTGAAAATATTTTTAATCGTCGGTTTGGCCTCTGGAACCGTGAGCTCATTCCTTCACGCAGTCCCTATGATAATCAACGAACAAATGAGTGTCAGAATTGAGCACGTCTTTACGATCATCGTTTGGGAGACTGTCACAATGTTGACCCTTATATTTCTCGCTCTCTGCTTGGGCTCCCAGGTTGCGAGGAAAGAAGAAAACGATCGCAAGGTTCAGAAGGTCCTGGACAATGTTTAATCAGGAAAGAGACCAGCTCAGTACCATTTCCGGTTTAAACAAATTTTTATTGATTTTAAAATGAAAATTTTGGTTTTCAAGTGTTTTTGACACACGCCAAGTCTTGTTGTTACAAAATTACAAAAATATATTCAAATAAAATAAAAAATGTGGGTGATTATGTAGCTCGAAAACCTGACTATTTTTTAACTTTCTCACAATATTTTCTGACGAACGTGTAGTTAATTGTAGTGGTTGATGTCTTGTTCGCCAATGCCGGGCGGAGGAAGATCGGCCGGGTCGCTGTCTTCGTCGGCATCGGAGACGTTCCCCCACCTCAACCTAACTACTTGTTCGACGCCACGATATACGACATCGACTTCGATGACATCAGTGTCGTGCCGAGACGAACTTATAAAAACAATCAAGAAGATAGACCCAAGGACAACCATGAACACGCTCACCACAACCAAAACTTCGAAAGACGTCCACGTAAAGGCGTAGGTACAGACGGTATAGATGACCAGAAAGGTCCCGAAGGAGAGACGTTCCCACAGGAGGGGTCTTCCCCACTGGAAAGCCCCAAAGCAGATTTCTTAGGTAAGGACCTGAGCAATGGTAAAAGCAATTTTGTAATCATTGAGAAAACGATTTACCCGTCGTCTACGGCACCATAGCAGAATCAAGGCAAGCAATAATATGCCGAGAAGGTTGACAACGTTTAAAAACTCGAGGACCTTATATAAATAGTTATCGGCGATTTCATCCCTGTCTGTCAACTTTTCGTTGGAGATGCTCTGCCAGCGATTCATTTTCCTTGCTTAAAAAAACAACAATGATCAAATTTACTCATTGAATTATTATTATTTTTAAACGAAACAAAACTTTGAATTCCAAGTCAAACTTTTTATTAAGTTACCTCGACAAAGATTTCAAAATTATAAAAAGATAATTGACGCCCTTTTCTAGTCACTAGTCAGTACTGTTTGCAGCAACGAATTAAGTTACTGCGAGATAGTTTTTTTATTCTGACAGGTGAGCCCGGTCAATGGACAGATGGCCTGATTCTGCTTTGTTTATTAAGTCAACCGTCCCCAAAATATGGAGCCCGTAATCGTCAGCCAATTTTTAAAATGCCAAGAAACCGTTTTTAAATACTATTTGCAATTTTATTAGAAAACAAAGTTCAGATGCATATGATTCTCTTTTTATTCTGAAATATTTGAATTCTAACAGCCAATTCAATGACGAAAACAAAATCCGTAACCGTTTACATCAAATCCTGCCAGTCAAGTTAATACTTTGCCGTGTGACCGTCGTCGATGCAAACACTCACAAGGGCCTGCTTCTGCTTCATTCTGTTCAGGTGAACGACGAGCAAGACCAAGTTGACGATGGTGAAGCACTCCCATCCCATCATGGTCAGAACGTCCACTCCGCTGAGTCTATTCTCCGTGGCCATGACCACAGGCATTACGTGCAAAAAGGAGCTGATCGTAGCAAAAGTCAAATTCACGCACATAATCATATCCGTTTGTCCGTTGAGTTCCTAAAATAAATAAAATTCATGTTCTTCAACCATTTGCCTCCGAATCCTGGACTAATGTTTTTAAATTGAAGCAAATTTCTTACAATGTACGGAACGTTTTCAGCGAGTCTTGGGAAGATGCTCAAGCTCACAACCAGGAAGGCTATCAACGTTGCGAAATGTATGACAATCATGGCGTCGATGCCAATCTGGTCGAGTTCATACATGCTGGGGTATTTCCCAGTTGACATCAAGTCCCAGAGGCGAGTCAACGCCGGTATGAAAAAGGCAGCTCCAAAAACTACCTTTGACACTGGGACAACCTGAGGATGAGAAACAAATAAAATTTAGTCTATTCTTAATGAATGATAACGACAAAAAAGTAATAATTCATACGACGTAAAGAAACGCGAGTCTCCGGAGAATCATTCTTTGTCCTGGAGAAGAAACTTTAATCAAAATTTGGCTGATCATGACAAATTCGAAGAAGAAAATAAAATCGGGACAAAATGTTAAATTTGAGTAAAATTTGTTGTTTTAAGTAAATTTGGATGTTTTTATTCAATATGTTCGCTTGTCAATGCGCGTCTGTCATGAAAATTACATGCTATTGTTTTAGCAAAATTCAAGGTTTAGACATAAATGTCATCAAGGATGACACTTTCAAGGCAATGTTGAGAAATCTCCTTTTAATCGCCTTTTCTTGTCTTTTTACACCACCAGTACGAAATGTAAAGAATTTTGAATCGAAATTAGTTTCGTAATTTTTGTATTACAGTCAGGAAAATAGCGCAAATTTTATGCCTCGATCAAATTTCCTATCTTCCCTGTGAAGGCATTCATGTCTCGCTTCTCGCATTGATGACCGACATTCCTGGAGAATCATATTACAAAACGCATCATCGTCAAGATATCTCTAAGATAATGTTGACGAGTAATGGTTCAACTATCATACATGCTTTTACAATAAATGAAAGTTGTTTGAACGCTTTTTTCCCTAGAAACATTACACTGTTTTATAGCGGAAGGATAGATTTCTTATCGATGTACAATGGTTTTTTCAATCATTAAAACCTGTTAAAATACTTATCTTTAGTTGTTTTATCGTAGTCTCTGAGTTTGAGTGTTAATTATGCGCAACGTGACAATACTTTAAACTTTGCACCGGAGTGCATTAGCATGCCGATAATTATGCCTCGAAAGAAATGTAAGAGAAGCTTATGTTTTGCTCTGATACAGTGCTTGTAAGTTTGACACAAATCTGGCTGCTAATCATGGAGAACATTATTCAAATTACATTCTATCATAAAACATACGATTTCTCTCCTGAAGCGGATTTGCAAGCGGTTTACTACATTTTTTTCCTTTAAAGGACTTGATGTTACTTGGTTAATCGTGAGACAATACGATGGCCTTACACGTTGTTTGCGATTAACGTGGCGCTATATTCAACGTGTTAAAACATTTAACTAGTTTAAGAACACGTAGATCTAATTGAGATTCATAAGACGCTTTATGGCGTACACATGCGTCCACAGGTTTGGTGCCACGTCGTCAATATAATAGCGAGTCATGTCAGTGCTCTTTATAAGATGACGTGGATGGCTGGTACTAGAAGCCCAAGAGCAAATTTAATGACAAACATTAAACACAGGGTGGAAAATGGCAGTTAGCATATTTACATATGTCGATCGACAAGTTTCGCCAATCTGTCTTCCCCACCGGCATTGCTCGCCGATCCATGCATGGCTGAAACAAAACGAATGTAGGGCTTTTTAGACAGTTAGCGCCATCTATGCTACTAAACCTCGAACCGTAGAAAAGTTGCAAAGAAGATGCCCGTAGAAATGAACGAAGAAGGAAGGATACTCTTTAGCAATAATTTTTTTATTGAAAAATTCTCATGAAAAAATAACAACTGTTTTTTGCGTATTTGAACGCTACTAATTTTTACGTCGATGGTCGGGATTGAATGCTGGTACGTGATGACTTCTAAATGACCTTGGGTGCTGAGGCCTCGTGATGATACGGCTGTAGCCCCGGTGTCTACGTGGACGAACTCCTTGGCTAGCTCCACCGAAGCTAGGCGGAGATCGCTACACAAAATAATAAAAACCATGAAAATTGGTCTTTGAAAGTTCTTTGGAAAGAATAATAGAAAACTGACAAACCTTTTTTCTGAGTAAATTTTCATAACCGAAGCCGAGCCCCATGTCTTCGTCGGCTAGTTCAGATGACCAAAGACCACCAGCCAACCGTTTTCTCCGCTCGCCATCCTCGTCGTCCTTCTTTTCTCCTTTCTCTTCCTCTAACAAACCCTCAAAGTTGAGAAGTTCATCTTTCTTGGTTTCTGCTTTCTCTTCGCGTTTCTCGTCCTCCAAACCCGTAGGTGTTTGCACCTCATCTTGAGGCGTATCCTCCGAAAACAAGTCGTACAAATAGGACCTGTTCGAAGCAAGAACTCCCGTGGGGACGACGTCCTGCTGAGAATACACTCCTTCAATGTCCTGATCCCGAAGGACTTCGTCCACCAACACACCCCCTGTGGCAGCCTCTCCTTCGCTTCCAGTTTCCCTTCGACCTCGGGACTTGTCAAACTCGTCCTCATCTTGATTTTGATTGCCTCCGAAGCCTACTTCATTGCCTTCTGGAAATTCTTCTCCGTACCCAGGGCCACTGTAGACTCCTCCGTAATCAGAGTATAAGCCCCCCTCAGGATAATAACCCAGGAAGTCCTGTGCCTGGGCACGAAGTATGCAAAATATCAGAGGACTCAGTTGCCATATCAGCGCCATGGCTTCAAATAGAAAGTACAAAAAATGAACTTGATAATGGAGATTGTGCGATCAAGTGCTCAGAAGGGCTCGCAAGTTTACTACTGGGTCGGTTTATGAATTGAGCAGGCGCCTTTTCAATCCTGAAATAAGTTCCAATCCCACCCCTGAACACAGTCGACAGCTCTTAGATTACGAAACTTATGCCATAAAGCTGCCATTAAGTTTTAATTACAATTAATTAAAAAGATTCGGATGACGTGTAAGATACCATGACAAAAGAGACTGCGACGCGTCCATATATTTAAATTGCTAATTACACGAGAGAAATGCCACTAACCTTTTTTAATTGCAATAAAAACGGTTGTACACGTGGATGAGTGGTGGAAGCAAATATGACCGTTATATGGAAATAATTTTTTTTCTCGGTTTAACACATCAAATTTAAACTTGCAAATAAAAACTTGAAGATGTTTTTGGTTGGCATTATTTTTTCATATCTTTTTTTTCTGTTGCTTCACTCCAAAACTGGGACAGTGATTATTTTTCTTGATATTTTTTTTTCTCTTCATTGTCCCGTGGTTCTTGTTTTCCTTTGTTTTCTGCCACCATCTTCGTTTATATTTTTTATTATTTGTTTTTTTCCATTGACATGATATCTTTTTTCGCTTTCTTTCCAGCATATGTTTCTTGTAAAATATATAGAGTAATTATAATGATTATATATATATTTATAATATATTATATGTAGAATTTTTTCTTTCTTAAATTTTTAACATGTTTTCCCCGTTCTTCCCCTTCTTCATCTTCAAACATCTTTCCTTCTTCTTTGGAACAAATTTCTTTCAACAAAATTTGGTTAAAAACATTTTCTATTAAAAATGTTGACATTCAATGTGACACTCTTTCTTTCTCTTTTTCTACAAGCTTGTTTTAAAATAAAAACAAATAAAATTTTGATTTTTAAATTACTTGACAAACATGATTTGCATTCTGTTTTTTTTTTTCTGTACAAATTTTTTTGTATGAATATTTTTTCTTTACTTAGACAAAGATGTTACGATAAAAATTCGCAGCAGGAGTTGGTTACTTTTTTTTGTTTGGATTGACTGCTTATGTTTTTTACCACTCGCCGGGAGACTTAGCAAGAAACAATTTTTTTTTGTGTCACCGTCAGTGAGACGAGACGAGTGACAAAAATCTTTTGGTAGAAGAATAAAAAATCTTTTTTTTCTGTATTCTTTTTGATATAAGTTGTACACGCCCTGTTTCTTTTTCTCTTCTCTTTATCGCCTCCAACTCCGATCATCCTCGTCCTCCTCTTCATCCTCAGGAGCGCCAATCAAGTGGCTAATCTGTGGTACGGGACAGACAGACAAGTGCAGACAAGTGACAGCGTGGAAGGAACAAATAAATCCAAAAAGAAAAACAAAAAAACAAATTTGTATAAAAAACAAAGTAAATTTCAACAAATCTTAAGCTTTCGTTTTGGTTTTAAAAACAAAAGAAGGTCAGGTATTTTTTTGTTTGTTTGGAGGGTTTAAGATCGAACCTCGGCGTCTTCGTCGTCATCACCAATGTCATCATCGTCAATGACAGGAGTGTCCATATCCTGACCACTCACTCCACCCGCTCCAGATGTATCTGATGACTTGCCGACAGCATGAAGCCCTCCTTCTGGGGGATCAGGAGACACCCACTCAAGAGTCAATCGGGACTCTTCAAACAGCGAACCATTTGCCATCGCCACTTCCGCACACTTTCGAGAGTCAAAGTCAACAATCATCATGGGAACGTGGGCGTCACTTTGGTAATCTCGGATTGGACCAAACATCTGCAAAAAAATACCACAAATTTAATGGATGCGTTCAAAATACTCTCTATGTCTGATGCTATCTTGCTGTATTGTTAATTATTTGTCGTAGCCCTTGATATTAAATACCGTACCGAGAAGTGGTTTAGTATGTCGCTCAGTTTGGCAGCTGGGAATCCAGTTATTTTGATTTTTGTTGGACGACGATCAACGCTTCTCAACGAGCGGACACTACCACGGCCCCGTCTGTAAAAAAACGTCATTAAGTTAAATTTCCGAGTTCTTTTTTTAGGTTTTCCACATTTGTGACTTCTGCTATGACTCACCCTCGTATCATTCCCCGTCCCCTGCCAAAACCCCTGATGACACCTCGAAATCCCCCTCTTCCTCGTATAACCCCACCACCCCGTCCAATCAATCCCATGCTCTTTGCCTGTTGTCGCAACTCATGGAGTCGTTTTTGGAGATCAATCGTGTCCTCTCCTTGCTGCTCTTTGTTGATCAGATCCAGCTCTGCGTCGAGCATCTCTTTTTGAGTCTCTTCCTTTGTCCTCGCCGTCACACCAGCGGCTGCGACGACAACAGAAGGAGCTGCCAGTTTCTTGGGCGAGGTGCTCAGGGGTGGTGCCACCCCTTCCAAGTCCTTTTTCAACTTTTGCACGTTCTCAGAAAGCATCTTCAGAATTTTCAGTGCTTCTTCTTTTTCCTTGGGAGAGATATTTCCACCTTCAAGCTTTGCGATAAGCTTCTTTTGCTGGACAATCTGCTCCTCCATCATGGTTTGCTGGCGTTTACGCAGGTCGTTTGACATTTTCAACGTCTCTGCTTTCTTTTGCTCCTGCAAGTTCTTCAGGGTGACTTGAGCGGCGAGCATTTCTTGACTTCGCTTGATGGACTCATTACTCTAAACAAATTTACAAGGTCCAACACGTATAAAAATCGTTTTCATAAAAAAGTTTTCCATTTAGGATAAAAATAAATTTGTGTGGATGACTCACCTGGAGCTTGTCTTGTGTCTCCAGCTTTTTGGTAAGGGCAGCATTGTTGTACACCGTTTTTGTGAGATTGTTCCCAGACAGGAGAATCTTTTCATGTTCCATGGGCTCTGGGGCTTGGCCGCCGAGACGATCTTTGACTGATATTCTTGGAGGACCCCCACCGCCGGCACCAGGAGGGAAGTCAGTTTCATCCTCGTTCTCTTTCTCTTTGTTGTGCCAAAAGACACGGATGAACCGATTGTTGAGGACTGCTTCGGTCGAGCGATATGCGAGCTGGGCTTCGGCAGGACTGGAGAATGTGACGAGGGCGGCTTCCGGATCGTTGTCATGGTTGATTTGGATGTTGATGATTTTCCCAAAGCGGAGAAAGTGCGAGTTGAGGTCCATGATGGTGTTTTGCTCACGAGGGATTTTCCGAACCTCGAGAGAGCAGTTTGTGTAGTGTCTCGCAGGCTTGGCACCCAGTCGGCCATGGTCAAACCCACCCCCACCGCGACCCCTGTGATGATGATGATGACCACGACCCAAACCCCCTCGGAGATTGGGAGGAAGCATGGGAGGCATTGAAGGTACTGGACCCATCACAGGAACACCAGGTTGTGGAGCTACCCCGCCACCTACGACAGGTACACTAATAAGCTGCCGTTGACCACCAGGTACGGGATAAGGTCCCATCGATGGACGCAAGACAAGTCCTCCTCTACCACGTGGCATACCATCGAATGGCATGTGACGAGGACGAAACGGAGGAGCTCCTGGTCCCCAAGGCGCAGGGTCCAGAGCTGGACTATCAGGATAGTATTCACCTATCATGGGTGGTCTCACTCCAAGTGGAGGAGTGTACCCTGGAGCTCCAGGAGGAACGAGCGGTCGTCCTCCAGCACCATAACCAGGACCTGCTGAGGGTACCACAATGTCCTCTAAGACGACAGGATCGTTCCCGTGGTCAAATGGACAAAGCTCGCCCTTCATGCACAGTCCCTTCTCGTCAAAATCTCGACAGCGTCCGCGACCTGGAGGAGGCACTCCGTCAGGTCTCACCACCACACTCTGAACCATTGGCTTGTCTAACTCCTTTCCCAAGTCAGAGTCGGGAATCGGCAGGAGAGAGTCCTTCTTGTCCTTGTCCGACCCTGACTTTGTCCCGTGAGGTGAGCGTGAACGGCTTTGTCTGGGGGAGCGAGAGCGGCTTCGGCTGGTATTGAAGGGACGACGATATCTGGGCGGTGGTGAACGACTGCGGTGATTCCTAGGGCTAACGCTTCGTCTCCCGCCCAGCGGGCTTCGTGACCGGCGTCTGTCCCAGTCCCTTTCGTAGCGCCGTGGAGGGGGTGACTTTCTCCCGGGCCTGTGTCTTATCCTGTCTCTCTCCCTATCTCTATCCAGCCGAGGGCTTCGAGATCGTTTTGAGATTGGAGGTCCCCTCTCCCCAGACCTACTCCTGGTATCACGTCGATCCCTGCCTCGCTTTCGCCTGTTTTTATCCCGGTCATCATCCCTTCTGTCCCTACCCAGGCGGGAGGAAGAGGAGGCCGGACCTGATGCCGACGCAGCGCCACCAACTACCTTCTCCTCCTTGGTTTCCTGAGGCTCATTAAGCAATGCTGACGGAACCACACTCAATGACCCCTTCTTCTGCACGTCCTCCTTCGTCCCCTCAGCTTGATTAGAACTTGGACCAGATTCAGGTGGAACTTCAGGAGCAGATCCCGCTCCTCCAGCCTTATCCTCCTCCAGAGCAACAGAATCCGCTTTCAAGTACTCTTTTGTGTTCAAAGCGTCAAACAACTTATCCACAAACGGTTTAGTCTCTGCATAAAAAATATTAAAAAAGCACCACCTTAATCTACCAACTTCCGCAAAAAAATTTTCATATGTGAACAAAATAATATTCTCCGTACCACTCTGCAAGAACACATCGAGCTGGTCAATCATACTCTGGCGTAGCTCTTTTTCTGACTTATCTTTTTTGATAAGGGCCAAGACATACTTGGCGAGCGCACCTGGATCCGCATCACAACTGCAAAAATTCCACATAAAACAACAATGTCTATGGTGAGTAGCCCACGCTTAGTAATATAACTACGCCAGCATTTAAAAATACTCACAGTGGTTTAAGGACCTTTGCCAACCAAGCCTGGAATGACTCGGTGTGTTCCACAATCATCGCAAACGGTCGACTAGCTAACGTCACTGTTTCCAAAAATAAAAGCGCACACTCTAATTATATCAATTTGCGCAAAATATCTATTGATATAAAAATATGTATTGATATAAAAAAAGCATGCCCACTGTTGCGGGCTACTTACTTTGTTTTGTTTTATTTTTGTTCCAGAATATTAGGCAACACTGAAACACATATTTTGGTGTTTTTTAACAAGCTATTTAAAAATAAGACTGTTTTTTAGTTAACTAAAAATGAGGATTTGAGGGCCACCTGTATCTAAACTCAAACACTCATGGCCATATGCAGACAATTATAACAATCTCTCCTGGGGTAAATTAAGACGACAAGGAGTTTAGTTAGTTTTTGTACAGAAGAAACTGAAAGAAGAAGAGAAAAATGAAACAAAACTTTTCCAGTGTCTTCCGGGAGAGCTTCGTCTCGAAAAACTGATCAGAAGAGTCAATATTTTTGTGTATTTTTTTACTAGAAAAATAAATAATGTTAAAAGAAGAGGGTTTTTTTCGCTATTTTGGAGAGTGAGCTTGTTTTTTTTTGGGTAGGAAAAAAAATATCAAGTGGGCCTTGATTAACGTGGACAGGATAAAAGAGAGAGTCGTACTGACGGACCAAATAAATAATAATAATACGCAAGAAAGAGGAAGAAGCCCAGGCACACGAGGACAAAAATACGGCCTGTTACCCTTCAGCACATTAATTTTAAGTTGCATACAATATGTTCCCCAGAAATTATACCATAATTATTTTCATCCATTCGGTCTGTAGTTTATAGTCTAATTTGATGTTTTTAATTGCTAAAATTAATTATTCATGGAATTATGAATACAGAAAAAGGTATTGTTTTTGCTTAAGAACCCGAATTATGATGCTTTTTACTCGTATTTTAAAAGAATCTTGCTGGGGGTTACTCTCTCATACGCATTTCGTGCTCATCCTATCTCTCTCTCTCTCTCTCCTGTTCTGTCTACTCTCTTTTCATTTCATTTCGCCACTACTAACGTTACACAAAAATACATGCAGACCACCATCATAGCATGGCGTTACTGTTTTTTTCCAAGGTATCCAAGCAGCCAATCTACTCTTCAGTTTTTTTATTTTTACACCATCAAAAAGAAACATGACTATGACTACAACTAACTGCTGGTGATGGTGGCACACACACACATGATTTTTTTTTTCTTCATTTGGTAGACCTCTTCTTTGAGTACAATCTAAATTTACCAATTCCTCTTTTTTCGCAAGTCGAAGTAGTTTCATAACTGGCTAGTCAGCGCCCACTCTCGCTCTCTCATGCAATATGCCCATAAAGACATTAAATTGTGACATGACTGCTGAAGAGTACATTAAAACTTGACTACTGGGTAGTTACACAGATGCGCTATTATTTTTGTGGCGTAATCATCAACAACAAAAAAACGTTGTATTTCTTCCCTACCCAATGCCAAGTGGGGGTGAGGCGTGTGATGAAGTTTTTTTTATGGAAATGAAAAATAACAAAACATGACAAAAAACAGTCGTTTCAAATTTTAAATTTAGACAAAGAATCTTTTTTTTATTTATACAAAAGAAAGATCTGAAATGGTAAAAGTATTTATTAATTTTTTTATTAAATTTGATTAAATCTGGAGACAGTTTGTTTCAAGCTGAGATTTGACAAGACTCACTCTGCAAAACGTAACAAAAAAAATAGACGGGATCGACCAAGCTGCAACTGTGGACTTTGATTTTTGGGGTGAAGTGAGACAATGATGATAGAGTGCTTAAAATTAAGGTGGGACGAGGAAAAGAGCATTTTGCTGGTTGAGAGTTGTTTGTATAAAAAGTAAAAACAAATCAAGCAAATGGGAGTAAGTTGAGGAATGGATGTTTTTTAAAGATTTAAACTGAAGTTTAAAGGGGGAAAATAGTTACTTAGTGAGAAAAGACAGACTTCCGGCAGATGACAGACTCTTGCAAGGAGGAAACGGGTTTGGGAAGTCCCACTGATATGCAAACTGAGGAAAGGGACGCCAGCAGTGGAGACGCATGTAAACAAGTGTACAAAATGAAGTTTATTTGTGCTAATTAAAGTTTTGGTCTCAATTGTCTCATTGTTTTTTACAAAAGGTGATTTGACGGTTGACCAGGAGAAGACATCGTCCAACAACGACCGGTTCGCCTCTCCAGAGAAACGCGTGATAACACTGCTCCCCTCGGTTACAAACATGTTCAAGTCCCCGCCGTCAAATGTGCAGCAGCAAAAGGATGGAAAGCCGAATCCATCCGGTCCTGTGACAGGATCTTCGGATATTCTCAAGGCCACGGCGGCCCTTGCCGCAGCCCTCAAGTCGGAACCGAAAAAGAAAATGTTTTGTGCGAATACAAACTGCAACCAGAAAACAGATGCGCTCTACGAGGCGGCGAATCACGCCAAGCTCTATTTTGGAATGCGACCGGGAGCCTCGTCCAAGTTATGCTTGGACTGCTTTAAGAGAGCCGAAGTCTTTCATCATAACTCAAAGAGCAAGTTGCGAAACAAGGAGAACTTATTTGATTTAAAGTTTGAAATCCAGTCGGCCGACACAGTTGTCGATTTGGATGATGATGCTGAGGAGACTGGATCCCAGGTCCATGGGGACGAGGGGGAACTCAAGGAGGAGGGCAAAGAAGAGTATGAGGTTGACCCACCAGTGCTAGACCAAGTTTTGATGGATCTTGTGGACAAGTTTGAGTGCAAACTGCAATTGAACTACTGCGCCGAAACTGTATCCGAAGATATTGATAATTTAGGTGAGAAATTACTGCACAAATCCAGAATAATCATTTTATAATGTTCATCTTCTATCTTCACACACTTCAGGAGTTTGCATTCTATGCAATACTAGTATAAATACTGCTTAGGGTTGTTCCATTAATTGAAGTTCTTTTCATAAGTAAGAAAATAACTCCCTACTTTCGTAACATGTCCAGTTGGTACCTTTTTTAAGGATTTTAGAAGCATCTTTGTTCTCAAAGTATGAACATTTTAGAGATTTTTATGTTCTATTTCAATTTACTTACCTATCTCAAAAGCTGTCCACTGTAGATGAATATTGATAAAGTTCCTCATATGAAAACCAACCGTGTGGCATCCAATGGAACCAATACTTAATTATTGACTCAGCTTTTCAATGTGTAACGGCTACATCCAGTTTTCGTTTCCATTCAAAAACCTTTTCCGATAATTCTAGTTGGCAGCTAAATGACTATAAATGAAGCTGTTTTTTGTTAAAGATAAAAGAAAGTTGAGGAAACAGTAGTGTCGTTGTCAACAAGAATCCCTGAAAAATGGCTCCAGCTGGCCATGGTAGGTAGAGGGGGAATCGTCTTTGTTTTAGTTATGAAGACAATACACGATCCATTTTCCATGTCCCCCAGTAATCTAACGATAAAATCTTTTGGATTTATATAATTTTTGCTTTTATATCTTACAGCTGAGCAGTTCTCGGACTTGGACTCATCGCTGGAGAAAATCAGAGACCAAATAGACGGTCTCACGCGTTGTTTCAACAATACACTGGCCAATAAACCATTTGTAGCGGATATTGGGAGTATTGACATATCGCCTCAAGGAGGAATATCAGTGACCGAAGCTAGTCAAGACAACGATGTGATTGAGTCTTTGGGAAGAATCGGAGAGAAACAGTTGAAACGCCATATTCAAGATTTGCACAGTCTTCAGCAGAATCTACCCCGGGACCAAAGAGTAGCAGCCGTGGGCATGCCTCCTCCAAAGCTTCCTCCAACCCCGATGTTCCCCGGATTCCAGCCGGGGCAGAGGAAAGTAGGAAAACTGATATTTGTCAAGCCCAAGGAGGGACAGGATGTTTATGGCATGTACAAACATAAACTCTGGTTTTGGCTCCCTGCCAAAATTCTTCGAATCCAACTCAGCAACACTCCAAATAAGCCGGTAAGATAGATAGATAGAAATAATAAATTTATAACAACAATGAAGTACAAAATATGTGAAGCTAAAGATTTATGATTATCTATTTTTTGTATTTAGAGCATTTATACGTTACAATTTCACCAGAGAATCAAACGTCCGTCACGGTCCGCGAATGACTTGGACCAGTACATCAAGGACTGTACTGGAAAGGAAATTGCTTTCAAAAAGCCGTCCACATCTGTAACCCTCCCAGTGGGAACCCGAGTGATCGCCCGCTTCAAAGATCTCCTCCATACGGATAGCGACGTGGACGGCTGTTTGTACGCTGGAGTTGTTGCTGAAATTCCACGAGAGTTGAATCAAAACCGATACTTGATATTCTTTGATGACGGCTACGCTCAGTATGTCGCTCCCAACGACGTCCTTCCTATTGTCGAGTCATCCGCAGACGTTTGGCTGGACGTGCACGACAACTCGGCCGAGTTCATTCAACAGTATCTCATGCAGTTTCCGAACAGACACATGATACGGGCTCAGGTGGGGAGTCAGTTTTCTGTCGAGCTCAACGGGAACTGGCTCCCAGCCAAAATCGTCGAGGTGGACTCCTCAATGTTGAAAATGCAGTATCTTCGGAAGCCAGAGGCGGGCTCGGAGTTTGAATGGATCTATCGAGGCTCCACACGCCTCGGACCCTTGTACCATCGAATGAAAAGCCTTCAGTCTCGTCCGACCGTGGCCTACGCCCGCCGACACACATACGCCAGCCGGCGATCCAATTTTTCCTTCGAAGTGAACCGAGAAGACGAGCTTGTCGCCAAAAAACACACGTATGACAATTCCTCTGCCGTGGGAGTGAAAAATGGAGGGATGATACGTACCAAAAATGGGATCTTGATAAACACACTTGTTGAGTCCGAGGGGAACATGATTAAAATTCAGATTCCTCGAGACTGTCCCGCTCCAAAGGAATACTCTCATCACCAGTGCTCGCCGAAGTGCGCCTACGTCTACCAGAGCGACAAACTTCGAAGAGTTAGTCCACTCGCAGTTCCGTTTTACTTGGGTTGGGCGAGGGAGCTGTCTGGGGCGAAGAAAGACAAGATATTCTACCACACTCCGTGTGGAATCCGAGTTGGCACTTATGAGGAAATTCACGCCTACATTGGCCGGACGAGATGCGAAATTCCGATTGATTTTTTCTCACTGGAAGCAAACATTGACTGTCTGAACGAGTTTGAGCCGCTCAGGAAGATTGAGTACCTGAAGGACATCTCGTATGGGAAGGAGTGGACGCCAGTGACGTGTGTCAACTCACTAGATCACGACCTACCTGCTTACATGGAGTACATTACGAAGCGAGTGGCCGGGCCTGGCGTGAAAATAAACGACGACGAGGACTTTCTCGTATGCTGTGATTGCACTGACGACTGCACGGACAAGTCAAAGTGTGCCTGCTGGCAAATGACCATGAGTGGAGTTAGTTTTAAAATGGCAAAGAAGGAGGGCATGCCTTTGGACGGCTATGAGAATAGACGGCTTAAGAATCACGTACTCAGCGGGATTTACGAGTGTAACAATCGGTGCAAGTGTAAGAGCACGTGCTTCAATCGCGTCGTTCAGAACCCTGTGCAGTGGCCAATTCAAATGTTCAAAACGGTGGCAAAGGGATGGGGAGTTCGGGCAGTGCATGATATGCCACAAGGAAGCTTCATTTGTGTCTACACAGGTCAGTTGTTGACAGACGAAGGAGCAAATCAAAGTGGACGGGAGGTAGGTGACGAGTATTTAGCAGAGTTGGACTTTATCGAGTGCAACGAAGGAATCAAGGAGGACTACGAGAGTGACTGTACCGACATAGAAAACGAGGAGCCCGGGACAAGACAGAGACAGAGAGAGGAAAGGAACGAAACGAGTGCGGACGGAGCAGCTAAGAAACAAATGGTAGCGAAAAAGGGAACGGGGGGCGTTCCCAAGGCAGTCAAATCGACAGGAGGGAAAAAGCGAGCAGAGGACGACAGCGGATGCGTTAGTGATTCTAGTGAGGTGTCCAAGTCGGCTGGCAAATTTCAAGTGGCGAGGAAGTCAGGAAGTAAAAATGGTGCTGGAAAAGGTAAGAAGACTAGAAAATATCTATGGGGCAAATTGACACAAATCGATTATTATACGCAGTAACTAATTAAAACTTTTTTTGCGGGATTTCATTTTCAAAGGTGATAAGAAGGAAGGAGCAATCTCGACATCTTCAAGTGAAAAGTCAAATGTACCCGTGTACGATATTGATAGTGACGATGATGACGATGATCAAAAAGTCTATTCCAGCTTCTCAGCAAGTGCGTCTGCAAAAGACCAGAAGAATGCTCCTCGACTACCACTTCGAGAATATTTTGGCAAGGATGAAGCCGTCTACATCATGGATGCAAAAAGCATGGGAAACTTTGGTCGTTACCTGAATGTAATCCGAAAAACATCTTAATATAGTCTATATTTTCTGTCTTGCATTAATTTATCGTTTAAACAGCCGCGTCCATGTATACAAATTATTTACTTCTATTTGTTTCTTTGTCAGCACTCCTGTGAGCCAAACGTATTCGTTCAAAATTTATTTGTGGACACCCACGATCCACGATTCCCTTGGGTGGCGTTCTTCACGAAAAAGGATGTCAAAGCTGGGACTGAATTGACTTGGGACTACAACTACGATATCGGCAGCGTTCCCGGAAAGACTCTTTACTGCTACTGCTTCCAGTCTAACTGCAGGGGTCGTCTTCTTTAAATCTCCGTATGTGTTCAGAACATTCTCATCGGTGGGACGAAGCTAATCATTCCAAAAAAAATCCAACTGATTAAGTATTATGTTAATTAATAATCTCAGTGGTTGTACGTTTCCAGGGTCATTTATTATCAAGATGTTCTTTATTTAAAAAAACAGAATGAACTATAACCTGTTTATGTTTAGAATATTATAGCTGATTTGTTGCTACGAGAAAAAGTGTAAGTCATCTAGTGATCGTAAGTGTTATGGGGTGACGTGACACAGGCTAATCGAGACGGTCACATTAACTGTGCTGAGTAATAATATCAAGAATTAGGTCTTAATATTTAAAATATGTGGGGCTGAAACTGGACAACTTTGTGGTGACGATGTTGAAGTCAAAGAGATTTTTATACAGTGCTAAAATTGACTCAGAAAATTTTTAAAATGTCAACAGTCTTTTTATATTTTTTATACGATAGGATAATTCATCAAAGATAAGAGAGGTGTCGATCGATCGGTTATCGATTATAATCATATGAATTGCTTATGATTTTTTAAATAAATATTCTTGACATGACCATTGGGAAACCCAACGGAAAATGAGGCCTTTATTCCATTGCAGTAGTTTTGTTACTGCAACTACTCAGCGTCAGTTTGTACCGCATCCTTTGGATCTCATTTTATAGGGGAGTTAAGTGATTTAAAAAATTTTAATTGTTGTTAAAATTATATTATTATATTTATCGCGGTAATGTAACAATTTGTGTACTAAATGCACATTTAATGTACATTAGGCTTGGTTGCACCCTGTGAATTTTGTTTGTTCGTTCTTACCCAAGGATATGGGGGAATGTGAGACATTTGTTTTAGAATTCAAAATATGTTTTAATTTTTGAAGTATAAATTTGTGAGCAAGTAGTTGCGTGATTGATATGATATGAGATAAGCTGCCAAACGACATGTATAATTTTTGTTTTGTAGCATGCAAGTGTTTTAGCTGTTATAGTGGAAAAACTTCTATGTTGTATGTTTGAAATGTTGCATTTTATGAAATAAAGGAAAGTAACCAACCAAAGGTTAAGTATTTATTAATTATAATTAACCTCACTTTTTACCGTGAAATATCCAGAATATACTTTTGCACAAATTTAAACTGGTGAAATATAAATTTCTTATAAAAAAGTAACTGTTCTTCAATACTCAACTAGAACTCTCACTTTGCCCCAAAAATCCATTTTGTTTGTAACACAACTAATTAAATGAACGTTTCGTCTTAAAGTTATTTAATTCATTTTCTCTAGCAATTACGAATCCTCTACAGAAATAAGGTTAAATCTAATGTTTGAAAGTTTTACGATCCGAAAAGTTAGGCCTTCAAATACTCTCTGAATCAGATTTGTTGCGTTCCTCTTCCAATTTTTTACTCTCGGCAATGTTGTCACTGAGAGTACCGTCCAAAGTAATGAACCTCAGGACCGCTATCAGCTCCCAAGTGATTGTGATCAAAATGTTCGTAACGGTTATGCTAGTAGCAGTTAAAAGGAGTAGAGGCAGAAAATGCATGAAAGTTGTAACAAAACCGACAACGTAGTTGAAGTTGATGGATACTTCCAACGATTCGGTTAGATTCTGCAACAAACCAAAGTCGACTGCATTTTACAAAAGATATCCAATTCTGAATGAATGTTGAATTAAGTCTAAGACGCATACCACAAACTGCACGTCTTTGATAAGTCGGCAGAGTGTCTCCAAACTGTACAAGGCGAATCCAGAAATCAGGACGAACTGAAGAGCAAGGAGATAGTCAACGATAAGCTGTCTGGTTTCATAATCGGGGGGAATACTCCCAAGAGACACAATCGGAATTAGTCGACCAACTGCCGACATAGCCAGATGGAAAGTAAATATTATTTTGGATACGGGAACAATCTAAAAATAAAAAAACTCATTAAAAACGTTTAATAAATTAATATATTACTATTTTAATTACCAGGTAGAGTAAAACCAAGCGACGAATTAAAAATATTTCGCAATCCAAGTATAAAGGCATCGTGTACGTAATTCGAAGGGTTTGGCTACTTGACAAAAATAAATGTATTCTGTATGTCCCCTCAAGTATCGCTTTGGATTGAAAAAGAAAAAAAAGTCTTTACAAGCCGGAACGTCAAGTCACATAAAAAACTATTGAAAGGATGCACAACAAATTGTCAGTTTCGCCATTAAAATTAAATTGCCATGGGTAGAGAGCACTTAATGAGTTATGTGGCACGTTTTAACTGGCTGACCGAAAATAGAATGGTGCTCAGTTTACACTAAATGCTACACTATTCCAGGAAATATTACTTTCATTGAATATGAAAGCTAACTGTCAAGTGTGAACTGTACATGCAAAAAGAGTGCAATTTACACCCTGAAAGCCCAAACTATACATCCCAATTGAAATGTACATGAACACAATTCATACATGTATACGTGAAATGCGAGTGAAATGAAATTTAACTCCATCCAAGAAATAAAACACGGTTTCAGGGAGCTTCTTTTTCTTTTCTATGACTTTGCACCTAGTATTGCAAGACTAATAAAATTGATCATTTTTTTAACGCATTAACTCAACGTATATTTTATCTATAACTTTTCGCAATATAAGATTTTTGGATTACTTTTTTCTCTCTGGGGGCAAGTTGAGAAAAATTAAAAGAAAAGGCAATACTTCAGGTATAGAAAGAACAAAGGAATGAAGGCGAGAGCTTTTGAATAGGCTATCGATTCCGCTGCACCTAACCCATACGACCTAGACTGATAGTGGGGGAATGGGGGGATATTGAGTATGCTTTTCTGAGGTGCTGAAGGTGTGAGGAAAAAAAATAACAAAACAAGCAATGATTTATACACCCAAAAAATGATGAAACCTTTTCCATGTTTTATTAATGCAATCAGGGACGACGCGGATTTGCAGCCCAAAGCTGGGATTGTGCCCCTCGGCAGGCTGATAAAACGACTACCCCTCCATTAGCCAGGTTTTCCATGCAGAGATTGTACCCCACATTTTGAATTTGAACGAGATTTCCAGTGTAAGGTAGCATGGCCCAGTAAAGTCCGTCAGCGATTCCCAGTGAATATGACTATGAAAATCAAAGAAAACAAATTTGGGTTTAAAATTCCCCAAAAACATGACGCCTGGCTGCGTATCACCTACAGCTTTTCTGATATTCGTCATCCCGTTCATTTGCGCAGGTTCCAGACTAACTTTTGCGTCGAGTCCCTCCGAAAGCGGCTTCAAAAGGTAGGTCGTTGATAGATCTAACCGTAAAAAATCAGTTTTGGAAACTATAAGTGGCAAAGCTTCAAATAAAATAAATACTTACATGCTTTAGAAACTTGCCACATTTGTCCGGGGACATCGATCCAGTCTCGGGTGGCAATGATTTCACTTCCAACTGGTAGGCTTAAAAACTGTTCGAAAATTATAAAGAAATTAGCCTCTTTCCTCACATCATTTTAGTGAAAGTTAACTCTAAGTTTGTTTACAACTTTACCCCACGAGTAGCCAAGTTTTGGAACGTATAAACCTCGTCATTCCTCAGTTCCTTCCGTTCCACACAGCCGCCCATCTGGACGACCAAGGCTATGCCTGCAAGTACCAAGCCCAAATATCTAACCATTTTTATGTTGTCACGTCCTTCTTTGCAAGCTCTGCACTCTTGGCTGTCCAGATTGGGAAAGGCCATTTTTTAAAGATTCTCCGTCTTTTTGTTAGAGCCAGCGCGATAATTACATTTTAATTGCACGGTTTTACCAGGGACAGTTACATAACTGTGGTAAAGCCAAGCTTAATAACTAACATGGAAACATGCTCAGTGTTTTTGGTCATCCTCGCCATATCTTCGGATGCAGCTATCCCTTATCTCAGTTTAGAGAACAAAAACAATGAGAGTACTGTACAAATTGTGTATCTTTGACAAATATTTTATTTTCAAGTTTAAGTCGGATTTTAATTTCGGATTTGTAACGTTCATAGCTGAGTGGATTGTGTTGGTGGTGTCGCCCGGATTTCATCTAGTTCCTGCTCGTCCGCGTCATGAAAAAGCCTCCCCTCGGATTCTTGAAGTTGCGCTGTGTCCAGGTACTCATTCAAGTCTGTTACCAGACTAATCAGCTTGCACGCCAAGAAGATCTCCCAAACTGAGAGGATTCCAAGATAAACCAAGTTCGCCTTCATGTCCGAACTCAGCCATGGGACGAGATGGAACAGGATGCTGATCAATGTCACCATGTACAGTTGATTCAGCTCTCGTTCATACATCGGGCAGTGGTCCTTTTATATAAAAAATGTAATTTATAATAGACAGATTTGCCAAGTGAAGCGCAAACGGACTTTTTGCAGTTATATGACGAAATTTACCATTAAATGAAATCGTTTCGCGATCGCAAACGTAGACACCATCGCAACAATCGCGATCGTCGATACGTGTATAAAATGCATCGTGAGAATCCCATCATAGTACCGGTCAAAGTTGGCAACGTAGTGCTTAAAAAGATTATCCGTAAAGGGAAATCCCTGAAAGTGCAACTGAATTTGCAGGTAAAGAGCCACCAAGTAATGAAAAAATTGACCAAATGGGCCAACGACCATGGGCAGTAATAAGACCACTTTGGCCACCGGGAAAACCTATAACAAATATTGAAGAATGCTCATCTATGATACATGTATACATATGCATTTATGTAAATATATCCGCAAAGATGCATCTTACAACCAAGAGAGTAGCCACTCTTCCAAAACGTGATTGATCACTAGAGTAGAAACACTCCAAGTTCATCATCTCGGAAATATTTTCAAATTTCACAAGCAGATCCAAAAGTTGACTGACGTGGCAGTAACGCTCCGTCTGAAAACGATATTTTCTTATGCGCCAATGCAAAAAAAAAAAAAAAAAAAAAAAACTTTTATGATTGTACTGCATTTGTTGCCTTTTTTTAATTGTCATCGCAATGTTCATGTTTTACACTTAAAATTTTAGCTTGCGACGGGTTATGGCAAAAAATAATGGGAATGTTCACAATGTACGTTTTTGTATAATATAACTGCTAAAGAAACAAACATGCCTGGTATATGAAAAATCATTGTTTTCTCTATAAATTTTGAATAGATGATAATGATTGTGTTGCGCATAGTGTATTTTATGGCATTTTCATGCGCCGACGGCTTAGATCGGTTTTGGTCGGGCATGAATAGCCCAGCGTTGAGTTTGAGCGAGACGACAAGGTGACAAAAAGACAGGCTGACCTTTGCCCCGTGACTCTAAGCACAAGTTTGTGTCTACGTTTTGAATCATGTAAAAGTTGGCTTCAGCTGGAATCACCGCCCAGTACAAGTCGTTTGAAATGCCCAATGTGTACGGCTGCAAATAACAAAACGTCACCATCATGTTGCTGCTAATGACTGCCTGATAGTGAGATGCCCATTTTTGTAATGAAAAAAAGATAACTTACCACTTTACGGACTTCATACTGTCCATTTATTTTGACAGCTTCCATGCCTACTTTAGCACCTAGTCCGTCAACTACTGGCTTGACCAAATATGTCGTCGAAAAATCTATTTAAAAAACCATTAAAAATTTTTATCTATTTTTCTAAGGATTGTATTTTTTTCATGAAGCCTACAAATCTTACATGCTTTTACAACTTGCCACTTTTGAGTTGGCAAGTCACCCCAGTCGGCAGTCACAACGAAATTACTTCCGATCGGATTCGTGAGAAACTGAGAATAAAATCATGCAAAGTAAAAAGAATAAGAAAAAAATAACGCTTAAGTATGGGTGTTTATTTAGAATGGCTAGTCTTAATTTTTTGTCTCAGCTTACCCCCATGTCCGCTACATTCTGGAACGTGTAAACATCCTCGTTTTTCAACGCAAATCGGGTTACACAACTCGCACTCCCAACAAATAGACCGACAATTCCGAAAATTAACAGTCCCGAAATAGAAGTAGCCATGTTTTTCACTTGCAGTTTGAGTTTGACTTTGATTGCTGAGAAACTAAAATGTAGCTCACAAACTGACTCATCCAACTATAGCATTTATATATGCTGGTCTTTATCAATGATATCGTCATGGCTTATCGAAATATCCTCTAATGACCATGCTAATTACTAAGCCCCATGTTCCTGGTTTTTCTTTCTTTTTCTATTTGAGGAAGTAATTTTAATGGAAGTGATTGCCGTAAAGGAAAAAATGGATTTTTATTTTTTTATGACAAAAATATACAAAACAGTTTCTATATTTTTTTTTGTTTTTTGTTGTATCAAAATACTGGAATAGTGTTTCTTGGCTGGTCCACCAAGTCATCGTCCAGGGTCAATTGCTGCATAGCCGTACAAAAGATTCCGAGAGCGGACCAGAAATGCCACAAATCGTGATTATCGTAAAACCCCAAAAACTGGCATTCCTTGTTGACGAGTCTGGACAGGGCTGGACTATGATTCCAGTCAGTCGTCCAGTTGAAGTAGTAGACAAGAGCGACTCCCCAAACAAAGAAAGATGTGTTCAGGTAAAAGGCTGGCTGGAAAGCTCCAATTGTCCGGGCTTCCCCGTGGAATATCTTGAGGCCAAAGTAAAAAACTGTGTAGCACGCCGAGTTGGTCACAAAGACAAACAGCACGGCGACGGCCAGGTTCTCTTGGACGAAAAATAGCCACATAGCTATCCCACTGACGAGATTGACAAGAACGAGCATTCCTGGAAGGAAGTATTTGTAGGAGCTGGGGTTCACATGAATCGCTGAATTGTCCGGATGAATCCAGACGTCTTTTTGAATGCTCAAAATTCGCCCGTTGGACCAGTCATCCTTCAGCTTGGCCAAAAGGATTTCCATCACGTCCAAATAGCCTAGAACAAGCTTTCCATTGCCTGACGGAAACAGGTTCCAAAAGCGTATTTAGCATTAATAACCAATTTTGAAGAAAATCATCAATTATTTTCATCTACTCACTGTAAACGTAGCCACTGAACGCAATTTTGGGGAACATAACAGAGAACCATTGTGACATGTGCCGCTGAAAATATTACTTTGATTGTGAATGAGTCGAGCCAGAGGTCTGCAGCAGCGAGGGCATGGGCAGTGGCAAGTAAGGCGAACGTAAATCGTCTAACGAGAACAAATCAAGACAGATCAACTTAATTTCCTTCCGGTTTTTGTTTGCCGCATTAAAAATAAAAATACGACAATCACATACGCTCCTATGTAGGTAGACCGACGTGTTTGGTATAAGGTAATAACGCTGAGTGACGATGTTTGGTACATAAACACGATGTCTGCAAGTGATAAACATGAATATACTAAGGTAATTTTGCGGATAAGTCCCAAGGGACCACTACTATTTTCGGTTATAGTCACGAAAAGCGGTCAAATAGCGCCGTTCCGTAAGAATGTGTTGTCCCATGAGAAAAAACAGTTGGTTTTTACTAGGAAACTTTTTTGGCAACCTGATGTGGACCAGTAACGGTTTCACTGCAAATAGGCATGTGTGGCACCTCAAGGATCTATTTGGCATTCAGAGACTCAATCGGTAGCAAAGAGACCAGTTCGTTGCCAGAAAGTATCAAAATACACGCAAGTTTCATGGGAAAACGCAGATAACCGATTAGATAACTTTCTTCGACTGTTACTGTCTTTGAGGACGCTACCAAAGTTGTTCAATAGAAAACCGTTGGGAACCCTTACGGAAAAGGATTGTATTGACTGCTTGTCTTAACTATTAACCCTGTTTTCTATCCCTCACCAAACATAAAGTTCCTGCGGTTGGGGCAAATATGATAGAACAAGCTAAGAAAGCCAGTCATGGTGAAGCCAAATCCTTGACAGTAGTGAATCCCAAAGTGTTGCGTGACGCCCACTCCATCGAGTTGGTGCAGTTGGTACTCCTGGTCCCTTTGGTAGACATTCCAGAGGTAGAGGAGGCCAAGGAGCATGTACAAACAGTTGGAGAGCAAATGATTAAAGTCAATGACGTCCATGTAGACGTACGAGCAAAACTGGTTGAAGTAGCAAAGGTCCCAGTTGCCCGCCGACTCGGCCTGCTGGTACAGCACTACGAGAAGCTGGAACGCAGGAATAGTGTAGAAAAATGCAGTCATAAAACCCATGCCAATGTAGCGCCTCGACTGATGGCACGCCCTCGCGCTCGACGTACTGAACTCACTCATCATCACCCGCGAGCAGATCCTATTTTTGGGTCGTAGCAGGATTTGCGGCTTTTCTGCCTGGATAAGTTGGATCCGGTGGCGTTTGAAGCACAGTCCTGTTCCAATGTTAAACGTGGCGACTAGAATGAAAACAAGTATGGGAAACGCAATCGGCCAGATGACAGCCTCGACAGGGATTTGCTGAGTGACTCGCAGCATGATATCCTTCTGCCGCGGTCCAGCGTACCTTGTCCCACATTCCACGTCACTCGCCAAAGGATAGACTACAAAAAATAAGCCGTTTGGATAGTAAGCCATGTTCACAGTTAAACCAGCCTTCCGCGTGAACGTCTGGTGCATATCAGGATTCTTCTCGATGTCCACATGGGAGCCCTAAGTCAACATAAAAAAATTTCGATACAATTTTCCAGTGTTGTTAAATTAATTGATTTTCTTATTTACAAACTAAACCTAACCTTGGGTTTCTGTATAGCCATTCTAGCGCACAAGTCGTTATTAGAGTGGACTTGAAAAAATGCATAGCCCCAGTTGGGAGGTACGTCTAGCTTGTAAATCGCCGCGGAAGATAACGTCGCCGTCCCTCTAACATCACTGTCCACGCTATAAACAAAGTAAGGACGCGATTTTAAAACTTATTTTCGTTTTTATCATCGTCATCATCATCATTTATTAAGTTTATTTTTAAGAATGTCCTACTTACTCAATGTAAAAGTCATCAATGGACGTGATATTTAATTGATACGAAACAATAGCGTTCCGGAAGCTGCTGACGAATAGACTGACATTATCATCCTCCCCGTGGTCCCTCCACAGAATCTTTTTCATGACGGAGTCCGGGTTTGTGTCATTTTTCCTTGTGACAGGAATAGACCACGTTTCCACAGTTCCGATCCAGTGGCTCGTGACCACAACGGGATAGCTCAGCGCTGGAGTGGCAGACTCTTGCGCCTTGATACTAATCTCGAGCGCTATTTTCGACGTGTTCACAGAGAAAATGTGGGAATTCTTTCCTTCATATTCTAAAACAGACTGAATTGGTCCCAGATGCCAGTTGGAGTCTCTCGCCCCGCCCTCTTGGATAACAAAAAGGGACAACAAAACACCTGTTGCTGCTACGCGACAAGCCATTACATATGACGATCACGAGAAAACTCGCCTGCTTCGGTATGTTCTGAGTGCCACGTAGACCCGTGATAA
>VICI01000220.1:0-49383 GCA_019593645.1 Akabosia matsudoensis
CACAGTCAAGATTGCTTTCGTGTTTTCCGATTCAATAAAGGCATTGATTGCACTGTCTAATCTTGCTAGTTGAGGGCCTACAACCGAATTCAAAACACCGTCAAAGGTATTTCCTAATGCCTCGCATCTTACTTGAACCATATTAAAGCAAGTCACAATTCCAGCTGCCTCGTATGCATGCAATAATCTATTCTTTTCAGGTACTAGTCCAGAATAATATGCATCTCCTGCCATCAACACGTTGTCTAAGTCTCCGGATGTCCACGTGCTTACTGGATTAAGACTTGCATAGGCTACAGCTGTGACGCACATTCCAGTACATTGAAGCCCTCCGTTATGGAACACGCTCGAGCCCTGATGTATATTCGCCTGCAAGATGAGTCTCCTATCACCAATCACTTTAAATCCTCTTGCTGGTTGGGAAAGAACATTATTCCTCATTTCTTCACACGGCTCCACATTTCCTTCCATTGCAATTTCTTCAACCCCTATATTGTTCGCATCGAGCTCCCCAATGTTTACGTGACGATACAGGAAATTTGACCTTTTCAGTTCGTCGAGCGCGCCTAACATTAAGCTTGGCCGAACTTGAAAATCTGTAGTGTCATTTTTATCCGCAACTTTCTCTCTTATAATCAACAGATCGCAATTATTTTTGTTCAGTGGCAGAGTTTGGACAATTTCAGTGATATTTTGTGGAAAATGTAGTACTGATCCACGAATACATGACTGTCCACCACCTCCTGTCCGTAAGCTGTATATTTTCATGGACGGTTTAACTTGGCTTATTAACCGTAATTCGACATCATTTAGCTGAGAAAGAGCAGGCATTGGTTGCAATGTGGTCATGTTGTTCAAATGATACATTGCAGGAATTGTATTTCTTCTCAAATTATCACTGCAGCGAGTGCATGCAATTATCGTCTGATTTTCGGTAAATTCCCGCCAACTCTTTGCGTCCATGAGTTCAATCATTTTTTTCGTAAAGCTGTACTTTTTTGTTGCCATCTTAGTGTTGTACACCAAACGTTTACATATCGGGCATGTGTATGTGGGATAAAGGCGGACTTTCTTCTTGAATTCCTCGATTAGCGACGATAAGTAAGGATCCATTTCCGTTTCATTCGAAATATCTTCAATATAGTCCTTTTCAGAATCAATACTTGGATTGCCGAATTCATTTTCACCATTCTGTACATGTGGTACACTGGGGAAACCTGGTTGACGCTGAGAAACTGGTGCATGACTCGCCGGCGGTTGATTTCCTTTATCATTTGTTGAAAGAAACCTGCTTCGTATCAATTGCCAAAAATACGTTGCTTTACCAGGCTTCGGAGTAGCCTAAAATATTTGTTGGGAATAATTTATTTGAATTCTCATCAAAGAAATTTATTGTACAATAGTGGAAACTGACTGACTGATCTGACAATTCGTACCTTTGCAGCAATTTTCTTTTTTGTTTGGGCTATTCGCAGTTTTGCTTTCACTTGCAATTCTAACTCCTTACGGTTTTGCGCTACAGAGAGCATACTCTACAAGAAAAATAGACATAAATTTCCGAAATCTATTGATTTTGGTAATTAAGGATCAGATTATATAATATATCACCGATTTTCCGACTGCTTCTCTTGCTCTCTCAATTTCATCTGTGGCTTCGCTGGGTCGGTCATTAACTATTTTGACTTGTGGATTGCGTTTGCGAACAGGAATTCGTAGTTCCTAGCAAGAATGAAATTAAATTAGCATATAACTATTGTTCCTCACAGACAAAACTATCCTGTTCACGTTCACGTTTTCCGTTCTTCCGATTCATAGTCAGGGACATCCTTACACCAAAGTAGCGCATGAATATGAGGGCTACCTCTGCCCTATGGAAATCAATATTGAAGGTGGCATCAATTACAAGTCAAATACATGTGTGTGTCTTTTAATTATAATTATTATTATTACTTACTTGAAACTCAACTCGAAACGAATAATCCACCAACTGAGCTCCAAATAGATACATACTTTCTTTTTGTAATAAGTTGATAATAACATTCATTCTGTTGGCGAAACATCTTGCACTTGCTGTTGGAAATTTATTGAGGAGCTCGGATTTCTCATTGTATGGAATATCCTTGGGATCTTTTTGTAGATCGGCATTAACTCCATTTTTTGCTTTATAAAGAGCAGTAAGAGATTCAAATGAATTCAAGTCATCATATGATATGGTCAGAAAGAAGGTAGGTGATCCTAAATTTTCTATCATTGCAAGTAAGTCACTCGTGTATGTTTTCCAATATGATGCGCTTCCACGAATTCCTTGAAGAATGGTATGTACGTTTTCATATCCAGGGAATGGATTATCGCTGTTTCGGTTTGCTTCTCCGTTATTGCCCACCATATTTCCGCAAACATTGAAAAAGAAGGTAGGTGATCCCAAATTTTCTATCATTGCAAGTAAGTCACTCGTGTATGTTTTCCAATATGATGCGCTTCCACGAATTCCTTGAAGAATGGTATGTACGTTTTCATATCCAGGGAATGGATTATCGTTGTTTCGGTTTGCTTCTCCGTTATTGCCCACCATATTTCCGCTAACATTGATCTTCTGATTAATAGCATGTGCTTCGGCGCGACAGAGGGCGTAAAATAGGTACTCATTGTTATGAAATCTTGAATCGTTCCCCATTATTCTTTGCTGATAGTAGTCTAAAGGTGTTATTTCAATCTGACGTTGCTGAGAGTGTCCGTTTCTACCATCTGGAAATGCCAAAGGAAAAGTTAGCTCCTCAAGGTGCTCCTCTAGTTCAGGAAACAGAGCTCGACCGCGTTCACGGCTAATTGTTATTTCCGGAATGACAACTTCGTTGCTGCGATTTGCCCGGATGAATTTCTCTATGCTCGGCTCCACTGGTTCATCTCTTCGGATGACGCAATCTAGCAAAATATTTCCCGGGTTTTTTAATGCATGCAGCGGTATTGAATTGGCCGGTTTTTGAGGAATTCCATCATTGTTCACAGGTTGGGCATTATTGTCTAAGTCTACGTCTTTTTGAAGTTCTGTGGTAGCAAATGGAACAATAGTAAAAAAAATGGAAGATATTCTCTGGTTTTGCTGGATCGTATCGATTTTCAGGCTTGCAATTCCGATGAACCAGATTTGAAATTTGCATGCCAGCATTTTCAGTTTCAAATCTCACGACACAAGCTTTGCCATCTCTTACTGTGGGGTTGCATCCGTTTCCACCTCTTGAATGAGAATCAAACAAAAAAACAAAGTTTTCGTCCTTTAAAAGTGCTACACTTGTTGTTCCCACAGTCAAAATTGCTTTCGTGTATTCCGATTCAATAAAGGCATTGATTGCACTGTCTAATCTTGCTAGTTGAGGGCCTACAACCGAATTCAAAACACCGTCAAAGGTATCTCCTAATGCCTCGCATCTTACTTAAACCATATTAAAGCAAGTCACAATTTCAGCTGCCTCGTATGCATGCAATAATCTATTCTTTGCAGGTACTAGTCCAGAATAATATGCATCTCCTGCCATCAACACGTTGTCTAAGTCTCCGAATGTCCACGTGCTTACTGGATTAAGACTTGCATAGGCTACAGCTGTGACGACATTCCAGTACATTGAAGCCCTCCGTTATGGAACACGCTCGAGCCCTGATGTATATTGGCCTGCAAGATGAGTCTCCTATCACCAATCACTTTAAATCCTCTTGCTGGTTGGGAAAGAACATTGTTCCTCATTTCTTCACACGGCTCCACATTTCCTTGCATTGCAATTTCTTCAACCCCTGTATTGTTCGCATCGAGCTCCCCAATGTTTACGTGACGATACAGGAAATTTGATCTTTTCAGTTCGTCGAGCGCGCCTAACATTAAGCTTGGCCGAACTTGAAAATCTGTAGTATCATTTTTATACGCAACTTTCTCTCTTATAATCAACAGATCGCAATATTTTTTGTTCAGTGGCAGAGTTTGGACAATTTCCGTGATATTTTGTGGAAAATGCAGTACTGATCCACGAATACATGACTGTCCACCACCTCCTGTCCGTAAGCTGTATATTTTCATGAACGGTTTAACTTGGCTTATTAACCGTAATTCGACATCGTTAAGCTGAGAAAGAGCAGGCATTGGTTGCAATGTGGTCATGTTGTTCAAATGATACATTGAAGGAATTGTATTTCTTCTCAAGTTCGTAAAGCTGTACTTTCTGGTTGCTTGCTTTGTGTTGTACACCAAACGTTTACATATTGGGCAGGTGTATGTGGGACAAATGCGGACTTTATTCTTGAATTCCTCGATTAGCGACGATAAGTAAGGATCCGTTTCATTCAACATATCTTCAACATAGTCCTTGTCAGAATCAATATTCGGATTTCTGAATTCATTTTCACCGTTCTGTACATTTGGTACACTGGGTAAACCTGGTCGACACTGAGAAACTGGTGCATGACTCGCTGGTGGTTGATTTTCCTTAACATTCGTTGAAAGGAATCTGCTTCGTATCAGTTGCCAAAAATAAGTTGCTTTACCAGGTTTCGGAGTAGCCTAAAATATTTGTGGTGAATAATTAATTTGAATCCTCATTAAAGAAATGTTTTGTACAAATGTAGAAATTTACTAAATTGTACCTTTTTAGCAATTTTCTTTTTTGTTTGGGCTTTTCGAAGTTTTCCTTTGACTTCCAACTCTAACTCTTTTACGATCTTTTTTGTTTTCTTACGTTTTTGAGCTTCAGAGAGCATATTCTACAAGACATATAGACATAAATTTCCGAAATCTATTGATTTTGATGATTAAGAAACAGATTATAAAATATATCACCATTTTTCCGACTGCTTGTTCTGCTCCTTCAATTTCAACTGTGGCGTCGATTGGTAGGTCATTTACTATTTTGGCTATTTGATTGCGTTTCCGAAGAGAAATGCATAGTTCCTAGCAAGAATGAGAAGAAATTATGTTAATACTATTGTTCTTGACAGATAAAACTATTCCGTTCACATAATTTACCTCTGTTTTGGATCTCGGTCGTTTCTTACTCGGTCGTTTGTCTTCGAGGTCTCTTCCAGCTTGTTCAGTCTTTTGAGAACGATTCACTACCTGAAAGTTACAGTCACTTTCGTCGCTACATGAATCGTATGGCTAATGAAATGAAACACCAATACTTAATGTTCAATATGAAGTGATTAACATTCAATATGCCTAAGTTAGGAATATAATTTAACTTACTTCTACTAGTGGGATTGGATTTCGGAAACGTTTTTTATGCAAAATTTGCTCGTTATTTTCTTCCAACAACATTTCCATTGAATTTCTCTGCATCGAAGAAAAATATGATACAGTTATATATCGTCTCGTTGTAAATACCTTTCGTAATGAACTTTCCAACCTTTCTGCGCATCAATACTTTACTCTGCTGTACTCTTTCCTTCTCGTTGTCTCGCTTTTTGTGCGTACCTTGCCCCACAGAAACCTAAGTGATCAAATTGTTAATTTATTTTAAGCTCAAAAGAATATGATTACGTTCGTTCTAAGAATCTTACCTTTGAATGTGATTGCCACAAACCATGCAAAAACATCCTATCTGCATGACTTGAGTCATAGCTTGTGAGGGCTTTGAAGGCTTTGCCATAAACGGATTTGGGGTTACTCACAATAAGAATTTTTCTCTGCTTTGAAAACTCAGAATTTAGGACTGTTAAAATACGTTCCAGGTCAACATCTTTCAGTCCATCCGGCAAACTGCTTCCATCCATACTTGTACTCCCTATCGTACTTTGAATAATGCTGAGACACTTTTAAACAACTGTGTGTTCAATAAAACAATGATAATAAAGATAACGAAAATAGAATAATGAAGAAAAACAATAAATACAACAACTGTTGGAGTCTCTGCCAGAATTACTGAATAAATTCTCAAAAGAAGTCAAGGTTTGCTCAGTATGACAAAGATGAATGAAGAAAATACAATAATAATGATGTATATAATAAAAAATAATAATTTTTTTAAAATAACAACGTTTATTGTTTCATATTATAGCAACGATTAATATAATAAAAAAATATACGGTTATCGATCATTTTACCCAGTAATTAGGGATGTAACGAGCCGACCAAACACGGCTTGTCGAGTTCGAGTTTTTTGTTAAGGTTTCAAGACTCGGCCGAGCAGACTCGCCGAGTGATCGGTGTTATATGCATTAAATATTGTCGATATACGAAGTTGGATTAAATGAATGCTTGGCAAGGCAGCTGAAGAATATGTGTATGCAAATGTGTAACCATATGTTGCAGACTTTATCTGAGTTGTTCTTCCCTATCGAAGGATTACTTCTTTGGGTCCTGTCTTCCGTTATGAATACATAAAGAATCACGTTAAGTTATTTCGGTCCTATGTACGGGCGAACGAAATCTCCCTGTACTGCAAATGGTTTGTTCACGTGTGAAGTGACACCATGAAGACTTCTGTCTGTTGTTTTCACAGCAGATTCTGATCGTGAACCTGATCTAGCAGCAGTTTGAATGATGCCTTGTGTCACCGTGCCACATGAGCGTTTAAAGCTTACTCCTGCAGCTGGAGTGTAGTTAACGAAAATATTGCTACACACTTACCTGTCAACCCCTTCCAACCCCTCGCCCACGGCTTCTCCCAGATTTCATAGAAAAGGGATGCAACCAAGGGACTACGATGCACACATTGCCTTGTGTCATCGTGCCACATGGACGATTAAAGCTTACTTGTGGTTAACGAGAGCTGGTGTATAGTTAACAAAGACTTGGAAAAGGGATTCAACCAAGATGAATACCTTGCATTTGCACCGGGTGATTCTCGTCATTTAAATTGTTTTCAACAATATTATTACCAGCTTGTACCATTTAAAACTTTACAAACAAACCATCACTTTCTTTTCATCATCACTACGAGTCATGAAATCGGTCTAAGCGAAGTGGCGGTGAAGTTGCAAAGTAGAGCAAGTACAAAAATTTTCTCACGAAACGTACGAAATACGTCGGTTGAACAGTGGTAGGCTCAATCACGCATGTATATAGCTACTCGTCCATCGTTCATGCAAGTGAAGCTACGAGCATACACAGCTATTGATGCTTGATTGATCAAAACATCTATCGGTGCTCTTCGAGTATCTAAAGAGGGACCCAACTCGCCGAGTTCGAGTTCTGGACTCGGTACTTGTTCCATCCCAACCAGTAATGATATAATACAAGCTGTAAACGTATTCGAAGGAACATTTCTAGAATGCTTGTTTACATAATTAGCAGTGAATAGTCAATATCGGGGTTTTTTATGCTGCGGAATTCGTTGATGACAATTTGATAAATATATGGACCGGAAATGGCAGTGTTGGTATTCAAAAGTCATACTAAGGAGACAATTTCTTAGAAAGTTGGGGTATTCCCGGAATCTACATGTTCTGAATCGATCGTTTGTCTTTGGAACCAAAAACGTAGTTCTAATAGTTTTTCCGTTTGAGTTTTTAACAGGTTTGGAAAAGGTATGTAACCTCATATATCGTCTTCCAGGAATGGTTACCAAGGGCAGTTGTAACCAATCAAAAGCCAATCGCTTCGCGATTGGAAGAATGCCAGTCCAGACGATCAAAAATGTTGCACTGGTAACAATTCTGTTGAATAAAAAATTTCCATTTCCGACAAATTCTCCAGTTTTATGTACCATCCTACAACCAACCGCCACCACACATGACACCACATTTAAAAAATGTTTCAAAACCATTTATTCTAGAAAGAAACCCTTTGAAATACTATTTTCAATTCTATTGCACTTAGAAGACTATCTCTAGTTGTGCTGCTGAGGTCGATGCAAAAAAAAAAAAAATTTGAAGGAAACCTGGGAATACGAAACATTGAACAAGGAAAGAAAATCATAAAAACTTTAATAGAGCGATGTGGCATCTCAGAGATATGGTATCAGCTTCGATAGAAAGCAATTCGAAACTCACGACTGCATCTATGCCAACTCCTGATTCGATATTCCTTTCGGACTTCGCCACCTCTAAGCAAGCCTTCCCGTTCTAGGGGCAAGGGCACAGTCTACAACAACCTCTGAAAATGTATACCCACTTAAAAGCGTTAAAGCGGCCCTAAAATATGAACGAACATTGTAATTAATATTCAAATTCAGATTTCATTTCTGCAGCAGTAGTAAAAGTCGAGTTTTAATAGCAGTTCTAAATGGCAGTGTAAATTTTCCCGTTACTTACAGCATAAATAATCTTCGTCGTAAAAATAGCATAAATTACATAGTACTATTCATATTTGAAGTTGAATTCGGAATATATTATAGATATATAAGTCTTGTGAACATCTTACTTCCTCAAGTCATTTTGTGGAAATACTTTTCATTGTCAACATGAATTATGATTCGGAAGACAGTTTGGGTCTTCTAGTTACAGATTTTATGAGTTATTCCGGTTTTTTTTTACGATGTGACGATATGAGTTTATTAGGCGTGGTTTTACTTTACATGACTGTACTCCAAGCGACAACGAGAAAGTAATGAAAGTTTTGTTTAAGGTATGAGTGATATCATATGACAGCCAACATGTATCAAGTCAAAGCATAAATATGAAACAAAGTATTAAATCCGCAACACCTCCAATTTTTTTCAAGCATTTCGTACAAACAGAATAGTTTCTCTCGCTTCTATGTTTATGAATAAACTTGGAATGGCATATATTAAATCTTCAAAGATGTTGCTCCGGGAATGAAAGTTTGTTCATAATAATATTCTTCTGACGCAAAAAATGCAATAATAGCAGTCATGAAAATTGAACTATCGTTCCATTTACGGCGAACATACTATTAAGAGGCTTTACCAAAATATATTTGTGGAAAGAATGAA
This sequence comes from Akabosia matsudoensis, assembly GCA_019593645.1. Lineage (NCBI taxonomy): Eukaryota > Metazoa > Arthropoda > Collembola > Entomobryomorpha > Paronellidae > Akabosia > Akabosia matsudoensis. The sequence continues at coordinate 8,877 of VICI01000220.1, forward strand.
AAGGCTAACTCATTATAAGCTTAAATTGATATTAATGTACATGAGAATAAAATTAAGATGATAGCAAAATCTGAAAACCCACACCCGACAATCGTGGGGGCTGAAAACTTTGTAACACAAGTCCCTTCTCCCCTATAAAAATTCTCACACCTTAGCTGATTCTTGTCAGTCCTTTGGTGAAAACCTGTTGTCTTAGCAGCACCACATCCGGTGAAAATAAAACTGAAAAATGAAGTACCACGTGATAACGGTTTTTCTACTCTTTCAAGTGATATATTCACTTGGTTTGGCGTACCCGTTTACTTTGAGACAGTATCAACCAATATACGAAAAGAAAGGTTGCATTTACAAAAGTTCAGGCATTGAGGTGAACGTAATAAGACTTATTCCGTATAATCATCATCCTTGAATGATTATTGTAGCAATCCCAGAGCCCCAACTAGGAGAAATTGTTCCAGACATATACGATACCGAGCAAGGAACGCTATCAAAAATGAATCCAAGTCAAGAGGGTGCTCCGCAGTCAAAAGATGGACTGGCTGCTTTGTACTTGATATATTCCAACCTAAAACGGGCACGGGATCAGCGTAAGTTTTCCATTGGTTCTTCAAAAACTGTCATCATTAAACAAAAACATTTAAAATAATTACACATTCTTCCACAGAAATTCCGTGTCATTTTAAGTTGTGTCACGAGATGGGCAAACAACCTGGGTTTTAGCTTTTAAAGCGGTAGTACTTGAAGGTCAGTAGTTTTTAGCATATTAAAATTACAATGCAGGGAAATACATAGGTATTATGTTGTATGCATATCTTGGAAACTTTTTTTAGAACTTAGGTGTAACACGTCAAATAGGTATTAAAAATACACGATTATTCTAGAACTTAGGAGCTTTTGCAGTTCTTAGATGTTAAAAAATGTGATTTGCTGATTAATTTGTGTTTTGCACAGTAAAAATTACGTAAATGCAATATATACAATTCTTAAAACTTCCTTCTCCGTTTCAAATTCAGATTTACATCAGTTTTTGGAATTTTCATTGTAAAAAGGATAATATGATCAATTGATCAATAAAGAAAATAACAGACACTTATATAATATGTACAATATATTGTATCCATAATTTATTTATTTACTGGCTTCTAGCTAGTAGCAAAACAAGTACCCACACAAATATCGACAAATTATACAGATTATCGGGCAGCTCTATATTCTCTCTTCAGACCATCCTTGCTTAAGACTATTTGCCAAAGCTGGGCTCTCCTAGATTTGAAGAGTGCCCGGGAAATAGATAAGTAGTATATCCACATCCTATAGAAACTACCTTGGTCATACTTTTTCTGCAGACTCGGCCAATTTTTGATAAAATTTTCTCTCCAGTGGTACAATGTACGCGCGTAATCAGGACCAAAATTATGCCAGTCTTCAATCACAAATAAATCTTTTGTAGCTTTGGTCATGTCCTCAGGAGAAGGTAACTGACCATTCGGAAAGATATACTTATCAATCCAAAGTTCAGATCTTCCAGGATAGCTATGGTTACGCCCAATTGTGTGTAACAAAAATATGCCATCATCCGCCAAGCATCTCTCTGCCATGGAAAAGTAGTCGCGGTAATTCCAGTAGCCCACATGCTCAAACATTCCGACGCTGACTATCCTGTCAAACTTTTCGTTAACTTCTCGATAATCTTGAACTCGAATTTCGACAGGAAGGCCTTCACAAACTTGACGGCCAAAGTCAGCGCCCTCCACAGACACAGTGATCCCAACGCACTCTACGCCATAATTCAATGACAAATATTTGCACAGGAAGCCCCATCCACAGCCTATATCGAGGACTCTTTGACCAGGCTTCAAATCGAGCTTTCTTGCAATCAAGTCCATTTTAGCTACCTGAGCGTCATTTAGATTGTCCGCATTTCTCCAGTAGCCACATGTATACTGCATCCATGGATCAAGCATCGCTTCATATAGATCATTACCTTTTTGAACAAAAAACACGGTTGGAACATTTTTGCTTGTTAAGGAACAAATATATAACTGTATTATAACTTAGCAAAACTCACCCAAGTCGTAATGCTGTTGTCCAACCTGGAAAGCCCGTTTCCTTGTTTGTAGATTAAAAGCACACAGTTCCAGCCACTCCAGCATCCGGTTCCAAGGATGACAATAGTATCGCATCAGATTATTTTCCATAATTCTTGATGCAAACTCTGTACAATCCTCAATGTTATCACTCATGCATTGCGTGACTCCCTCCATGTACAGTTCTCCAGCAGCGAGACTTCCCATATTACAAATCCTCGTAAAGAAGTTATCATCGCTGATTTTGAAGTGCAACAGATTATCGTATTTGCTTCTCGCCAAAATTCGCTCAGTTTCAACATGGCTCAGCTTCTCGTCGTCTCCTGGACAGTGCAATACTACTCCTATTGATTCTGCTATTTCTTTTCCTTTCCTTTTCAACAAGGGTTTGAATGGCTTGAGTATCTGGAATTCTATCCATTTGTACACGCGTATCAACCCCACAAGTAGGACGTATATAACGTATACTGGAAAAATCATTTTTTGGGGGAAACAGAACTGGAGTAAGCCTATTATCTCAAAGGAATAACGGCTTTCCAAAGAGGTTAAACCTTAAAAGAGTTGGTTTCCTTAATGGTGATCAGTTGTCAACTGATGCAAAGTTTGCCCAAGTATTCAGTTAACTTCTTCTATGACAGGCCTTCATCCATCATCATATTGAGATGCTGGATGCATAATTTTGCAGTTAAATTTATATACAAAGTTGCAGCGATTATGTTGTTAATAGTAGGTACCTATCGGCTGGTACCTATTTTTACATGTCAATTGTAAAGAAAAACTACAAGGGTAATCTGCGGTCATAATATTTTCACTGTTTGGTCTACAAAAACAAGTTTGCCCCTTTAAGCGCCGCTACTTGATCACGTTCTCATTTAAAAGGTATTCACTGTAGGCTCTGACAAGAACACCTTGGGAATCATTGCGCGACGATGTACAAAGCAGTAAAAAACGAACACATAATAAATGACATAAGATTATACAATACAAACGTCAATCTATATAGGTGTATTAATGTATTCCAGTAGTCACCCTGAGGACTTATTAATGTCATTGGATGGATCTAAACATGATTAATTTACAGCTTGTTCTATGGACGATCAAAGTGCACTTTATGAACTGACCATACTCTGCTGGTCAACATGTTCTGAAGGTCGTAGACATAACAATTGCATTAATTGCTCTATGAAAGCTTTTATTTTGTTCAGTTGTCTAGTCATTTCTAGAACAATGTATACTTTAATACGTACGAGTGTATTGTTATCACAACAAAAGTTCGTCCTTTGCTCTTGACAATTGAAGGACAAACTGGAACTGATCAAATAACTAAAGATATAAAAAGCACCCCATAATAAATATCCATATGCTGTCAGGCCATCCGTATAGATTTTTAAGAATACTTCACTGATGGATGTGTAGTTAGAGTACCCTTTATGTCTAGTTTTGATAGCTTTTAGTGACTCGTTGATAAAATTTTGTCGGCTCGATTTAAAGGAAATAAAATGACATCTATAAGACTTTGTAAATTAAACACTTGCACAGCCAACTACAAATATTTTCTAGATCCTCTAGAAAATTTGGTATTAAGTTCTTTGCTCTTTTCAATGTACTTCTTCTTGTCAGCAGATGACATTCCTGATATTGATAAATCAGTGTCTCTATCGAAAGGCTTCCTTTCAGCCTTCTCGCCAGATTTATCCTGTTTCAGAAAGTTGAAACCAAAAAACCATTTAAAAAAATTAGTCAACAAAAATAAAATAAAAAATGCAACAATAATAGTGACAATGTATACACTTACATCCTTCTTCTTTTTCAGTTCTTTCTGATGAATTTCTAATAGGCTTTCGCCTCTTCTCTTTTTCGCCTCAAAGTCTTTCTTCATTTCGTCCATTTTTGAGTCATATTCTTGAATAAGATTTCTTTCTATTTCTGCATCTGCCTCCCGGGCAAACGCCTCATCTTCGTCTTCTTCTTCATCTGACTGTTTAGAGTCCATGGGTGTTCTCGTCAAAAATTTCCTTGGTCCTAACCCTAGCCCAGGAATGATTTTGTTTTTTGGAGGAACCAGCATCCACTCCTCACGCTTCGGTTTTTTCGATTCAGACGTGGACGTTGATGACGCGGACATTGATCGCTGCTGTGCCTTAGGGTGATCTGGTGGCAAGGGACCGATCACATCTGAATCCGATTCAGAATCGGATTCCTGCTTTTCATCGGCAGATTGGTCATCTCCTCCAACGGCCGACTTATCGTCGGCAACAAAACTTGACTGGTCTTCGGAAAGATTAGCTTCTAATTTAGCTCTAAGCGAAGGTGGTATTACCGGGCCAATTTGTACTTGATCAGGCTTTGTCAGGACCCTTTGAATAAATAAACGAGACAAAATAAAAAATCGACCATGATCGATAATTTCATGATTGTGAAAGAAGGAGAATCTTTAAGACTTCATTTAATTTTGATGAAAGGGTTAGGGACCTCCGTAAGCAGACCCCAACCGATATAAATTTGTTTTAAATGCAACCTTACTTATCAATAGTTTTAGTAGGTTCGTCGACTCCACTCTTCTTGAAGCCTGGAGGCAGGGCCGGTCCATAGTAGTCGTCACTGTCTGAATCTGATGACATGGTTTGGTAGTTGTCTTCCCCGGAATACGTTCAACTGTAAAAACTGCTCCTATGTAATATTGGGCTACTTAATATGATCTTGCTCGGTAACCGATGTATTTCCAATCAAAATAACTGCGGAATTTGGAAATAAGTCAAAATCCATTTTCTTTCATTAGCTCACAACTGCTCCAATCTACACTTGTTTTCTCTCAAGCATATGATGAGGATTGAGGAATAGGCATAGGCATTAGTACAGGAAGAAGCTAAACTCAAGCTAACTCTGGTCTTCGCGGTGTTTACTTTTTGAAGACCTAGGTAGCCACGGTTGAAACACTTCACACTTTGTCTCACTCATCTTTTCATCGTAAAAGTAGCGTTGATTTTCGAACACGATTTCATGACGTTAGGTTGTGCAAGGATGCATATTTTTAATCATGGTTCCATTAGGTTCCTTCATAACATTTCATCCCAATATTACCATACCAGCAAATCTTCTAAATTTATCATCTATTGTCTCATATCTAACGACTTTTATTTGTTTGTGACGCCAAATATGCATGCCATGTATGTGCTTAACAATGAAAAGGAACGTGTGTAGCGTGAGCGTGCTTCCTACGACTACCAACTACAGCACACATCGATACGTAAAAACTGACAACTTACAACTGACTGACATGGCAAAAAATGATTCTTAAAAGTATTCCGGAAAGATAGGAAATGATAGCTGATCTTAGATGGCACAAAGGAATTTTCTCTTCTAGACAATTTACTTACACTAAAGCGTCCTTAAATTCCTATTATTTTCAGCCCTTGTTCTAACCAAAATTATGGCATAATACTTAACATTACTTATCACACCCATCAACATTGTATGCAAACCGGTTTAGTCTGTTAATGTTATCATGGAATAAGCTTTTTATTTCTGGTTCACAATAGGAATACGTTTCCATCTATCTCTTAATCAATGATGCTGTGCGACGTAACGGACAATAAAATTATAACAATAAAGTATCAACGCGATTTGGATCAACCAGCCAAAGTTTATGAATGCAGTGCATTAATATATGCATTGGAAACGTTTTATACGTGAAGTACGACATTGGTTGGCGGTACAAAATGAAAGCATCACGGAAAGATTTTGGCATCACCCGAGCACTGGCTGTAAGTTTTGAAGTAGTTCGTCACAATGTCTTTCTTTGTTAACATATTTTTCTTTTCCACGTCTTTTGAAACATGGACACAAGACAAGTTCTGCCTTCAAGCATGCTAATGTGACACATTTTTTGTTAGGTTAGCCTTTTAGCTGTTTCAGGTAAGTTTGAATTGATTTCAAAGAGGTAAAGCAGCCCCATCTGTAATGGCTCACATTTTGTAATAGCTTTTGGCAACAAGAAGGCTGAAAATGGTTGCAATAAAGTTACGGCTCTTCTTCTCCCTGGGGCAAAGGATGGCTGGAAAGTCACCTTACCTTTGAGTAGCGAGAAATGTGTTTTTTCTGTTCTGGTTAGTATAGAATGAAACAAAGTTTAAGCGCTGCTGGCGGATAACGATTATAAAATCTGGTAAATAAAATTAGGGATCCGATCAATGTGAACCTGAAGTGATATGTTTGATTAATATCCCTGGAGACGGTCGAAATTGTGAGGAAGACTCTGTCAGAATAACCGACGGAGCGGCTGGTCAAGTCGCATTATGCGGTCAAGGCAAACACACATATCGCGCAAGTGAAGGCCTCAGAGATCTCTTTGTAAGAGTGGAAACCGGAGGGGCAGCTGGATCAGTAATGTGCAACGCGAAATGTGCCTCTCCGAACACTCCACGTCTGCAGAAAAATATCAGAAATAAAGTGGACACTCGATGTGGTAATTTATGTAGCCTAAACTATGTTAACTTTTGCCTGTTAACAATCCATCTCTAGTAGTTACCGATGTATGTACTTGAACTATGTATCACACTGGTGGCGTGTCGTTTTTCTTGTCTTGCAGCTTGTGGTTTCCAGAACAAAGATGACCGTATTGTAGGTACGGGTAGTGATATGTATTACAAAAAATATACAAGTTCATAATTCTATCGGAATTTCTCAACAAATTATTAGGGGGCGAGGACGCCCAAATGGCAGAGTTTCCATGGCAAACTGCATTGGTACTCCCAGGTACCAGGTCCCCGTTTTGTGGTGGCACGCTCATCAACGATAAGTTTATTCTTACTGCTGTAGGCAACTGCTCTATTGATTCCTTTTTTGATAATCATATAACAACAATATATTCATAATTGGGGTATACTTACGAACTAAACTAGGCGCATTGTTTCTTCTTTGACAACAAACAACCACATCAACTCGAGGTCCTTCTTCATGCTCTTATCCTGGATATGACAAAAGTTGACGGAGCGAAAAATGTAGCACTTGGGTAAATGAATTGTGAATTGTGGTTCAACATACACGTTTTTACTTAACAATTTATCACTTGCACACAGGGAGGAAGGATCAATCCGAGGATCTCATTACAATGCTGCCAAGCAAACAGACTCTTCGGAGAGGTCACTCCGATTCCAAGTTCAGGAAATCATAAACCATCCACTTTTTGATGAATATTACGATTACGACTACGCCTTGCTTAAATTAAAAAAGAAGATAAACTTGAATGAAGCTGACGCTCCTACGCCTATCTGCCTTCCCCCTCCTCACACCTATGACACATTGATGAGAGGATGGGCCGGAAAATTGTTCACCGTTGTTGGATGGGGCAAGTCTCATGAAACGGCTGGAGCTTCTACGAGAATGCTTCAAAAGGTGGAACTTCCAATGCAGCCATGGTATGTGTGCGAACAGAAAATACCTGCCGATGTTCTCACGAAGAGGATGTTATGCGCTGGGTTTGAGGAAGGAGGCAAGGACGCTTGCACTGGAGATTCTGGAGGTGGATTGATTTATCAGCAGACGAGAAGACAATTTTGGCAATTTGGAATCGTCTCCTGGGGTATAGTAGCAATCTTGATAATGATATCGCATAGTGGTCATCATAAGCATGTATGATGTCACTTTGAGTGTTACTCTTGTTTACTTCAATTAGGAGAGGGATGTGCTAGAGCGGGAATACCTGGCGTTTACTCCAGGGTTACAGGTAAAACTTGTGCTTCTGGTTTAGGTTTCATTCGCTTTCTAACCTGTAAAAAACGTGTATTGCAGAGGGGATGCAATGGATCAATTTCCAAACAATGGAGAATGACGCAAAGTGGTGCGAAGGCCCCAAACCCCTCGGGCAATAATCTTTAACGGAAAATTTTGGCTGTTAATAAAAATCGAGATCTTTTTTGTGTTCACACTTGGAAAGGATGAATTGTGATCATTTCTTCTTGTTTTATACATAATTCATAAAGCATATATATGCATCAAATCACTTGGGAACAAATTTGTTTGATTTTCTTATGACCAATATTTCGTATTGTTTTCATCGTTTTTGTTAATTTAGTATTTTCTTCAAAGAGTTTTTTTTTTTCAATACACTCTTTGTAATACACCTTGCGAGTTCTATAATAATTGTTTCATGCAGACACGAGCTAGAGGTCTTCGGGAATAGCCCCTTGTACTTGGCAGAAAGTGAGAAATTCTACTTTTTAAATGAAAATGTACGAAGTGGATTCTGGAGACTTTACTTCTGTAAGCTATCCACCCTTAAAAGCTAACGTTTTCAGATAAAAGTTTATCAATGATACAACAAAGCCGTCTTTTAAATCAGAAACTAGACCCAAAAAAGGAGTTTATCCAATACCTCAGGGAATCTGGAGCCGCAGCTGCGTTACAAAAAGCTATTATTCTGTTGCATCGTATGCCAGTGAAGCCGGAAAATTTGGCCGAGTTTTTCTCGCAGTATTTTGAAAACGGAGCACAGCAGTTGATTAGGATATCGTTGTTGAAAGCTGAATTATGCTATAAAAGAGATGAGGTTACTAGTCTTCTTTAGAAAATTTACAAATTGACGCATGACCCGACTTGTGCCCAAATTGAAATGCTATGATCATAGTTGGAAATCATACAGGCCAAGGTTCAGGACTCTGAGAGTAGTATTCAGCGAATGATTGAGGCACTGGGAATCACTCGAGAGGAGTTTGAAAGCAAATACTTTCCCGAGAGTATCAAAAAGAAGAACCGATTTAGTGAGTTGCAGCGTTACTTTCAAGATGCTGAAACTAAACATTTGGTGAAAAGCGCAGAGGATGACATGATCTCCAACAACTCGTGCATAAGAGGGACAATCTGTTCCCAAGAGGCTCGGGTTGACACCCCAGAGCAAATTGAAATGGATGAGGAAAATCTTTGTGTTAAAAATATGCCTTCGGATACTGCTATTAGGAATGCCATGAAAGAACTTGATCCGTAAGTAATTTAATATCATCGGTGAGCGTCACCCACAGAAATCAATTCCCTGGGTTAGCTAATCATGGCTTGCTATTGATGTCGTTATCATCGCTATTGTCGTTAGATGGGGGATCATATGCAAACCTAGATATTATGACAGAGACGACAGAAAGCGGCGAATTGACCCCAATCGGAATAATGATTCTGACGAACTGACGGATGCGGATGGAGAGTATGAGCAGGAGGAGGAGGATGCAGCCTCACTGGCTGAGTTGTTTCAACAAGCTTCAAAGCTTAATGAGGAGACTCAAACGGACGAAAGCATTCAAAAATTGCACAACCAGTTGCTTACTGTCCGTCAAGCTGATGGTAACAGCGTACGAGATTTTATGGGTTGGAGTCCACTAAGAAGTAGGGAGGATCTGTCAGTTGTAGCTCCACAAACAGAGGATGTTGAGTTTATGTTTAGCGAACGCAAGGATGTAGAATCACTGAAGCAAAGAAGACCTTGCGCCCAAATTCCGGTGATGGTGGAAGGAACGTCACCGGAAGTAGAAAACGATGCTTTCCTGTTAGACGACGATAATTTCGAACAAGTGTACAAAATGATGGAGACAACTCAAGAGAGTTTCGAATACGAATTCAAAAGACATGCAAGGGTGCCGAGAACATTAGCTGAAAAACGTGACGTATGTAAACCTATCTGCGAATTAGTAGACAAAGGGCGTCTTTGTAGAGGGATGTCTGGCAGATCCTTAAGGGAGCATCAAGGTGAGGGTGGCTTCGGAGCAGGGAGTTTGGGATTCATCCCGGGTAAAATGGAAAACTGGACAAGCTTGTGTGATGAATATCCAGGTACGGCTTCGCAAGGAGAATATTTCGATATTCCTGGGGAGGATGGTGTGAGGAAAAGTGCACAGAGTATCCGACACGAAAACTTTAAAATTCCTCAAGACGTACCTTTGTCGCGAATGGATTCCTCATGTCACTGCGTGCTGACAGGGGCTTATGATATAAACGAAATGATATCAGAAAGTACGTCGCAGAAACAACTGGATCGCAAGAGTGTTAATGGCCAAGATAAAGATGGTCGTAAACTAGTGAAACGTGACGGGAAGACCTCCATTGTAAAGGATACAGGTACCCTTACAGAAGACGCTGTACTGGAGAATGAGCTTCAAGAAGTTTTCAAAAGTAAGCAACATCAGAAATCGATGAGCAAAGACAAGTACAAAAAAGAAACGGAAATCGAAGAGGAAACACATTCAATCGATGTGTTTAACATTGATTTGACAAGGGAAGTAAAAAGAATGATTTTGGGGATTAAGTAAGATTTTTTTCCTCGCAAATTCAAAAGTGATTGTATTCCAGAAACTATAAGTACGTGCTTTGCTGAATAGACCCTCAGAGACGGACACTGCTCAGGAAGGAAACTTGGCTTACAAGCCATAAGCAGCACCAATCAATACCGTTATGCAACAGAGAAATACCAAGTAATTAGCCTGTTAATCTGTGAGTAAATCGGCAAGGACACTTGGATGAACAATCAATTTAAAAGCTCAAATCGGACAGTTTCGTCGAATAACAAATGCATTATTTTACATATGTATTCAATGCTAAGAAATTGCAAAGCTAAAAAGTAAAAAGACACGTTTTATGTTTATTGGAGAGAAAATGCGATGGCAGTACAGTTGAAATCAACTTAACTATCAATCTATGGAAGTACAGTACGCCGACTATAACGCCATATCAGCTGCTTTAATTGTTGTTAATGCAGCTTAATCGAGTGCATTCTATTTAAAGCTTCCCTATAATTTTAAAATGCTGCAAATTAAGAAACTTATTTTGTGCAAAGGCTCAAAACTATCTATTATGAAGCATATTAAGCGCTTTGCAGTGAGATTAAGACAACCAGTAATAACGATGTTGCTTAAATTATACTTCTTAGGCTAAGGTTCTATAATCTGATGGCCCTATGCAAGAAGGTAAATGACTTTCGCAAAATTGCGCAAGATACTTAAATACATAACAGGTTATTTTCCAGATAAGGTGTGACTGTGAGAGCTTGAGATCATTATAATTGCATTATCATATAAACCAGCTGCAGCTGTCGCACGGTTTGGTATTTACAAAAATATTACTAGTTGTTATCTGACAAGTACAGAAAAGCTTTAGATTGTTTCCTAAATTTTTCTTAAAACTAAAACTTTCCTAGTTTTACTAAAATCTTTTATGCAGCTATGTAGCTCCTAATCAACAAAATTACTGTTACTTTTAAAGCTTCAAAATTGCTCGGCTGCGACGGTCCCACAAGTACAAAACCATCGGGGAACAAATTTATTTTCACATTACTCTCTCTCTCTCTCTCTCTGAAATTTCTCTTTTCCACTTGAATCTAAACCTTTCTTAACAACCCGTGACAGAAAAAATTTAACAATTCATTCCTTAAGTTTCACATTTCGGAACTACATTTCTGATATCCTTATTCTAATGCAATAGGTACGTATGAATTACAAACAGGTACACTTTGTATAATATACATATTCTCTCCATTCATTGTTGAGAAAAAATAAATAAATTACTATTCCAAACTGGCACACATAAAAAACTAATTTGAGATTGTAAAAGCCCTAGAGTGCTTTTGCATCCAGTTGTTCAACTCTGCTCGTATTAGAGTATTTATTGTAAACGAGGTACATACAATTTGAATTAGAGAAAGTCCCTTGGGGTTTAGCCACACCTAAATGGTCGAACACGTTCAAGAGAAAGTAGTTTCAAGTTTACTTGAACTGCTACATTTATTACAACGAATAAAGAAGTCAATTAGACTTATATCATATGTTAACAATACTAAACTGTTCTTCATATGGAATAGGTAGTATCGGTAATAATAATACTAACACTAGTATAGCTGTATGTCGGAGTAGTTTGAGTAGATACAAAATGAATTCTTACGATTTTTCTGACCTGGCTGCACAAACGAATGGCTTAATTATTCATGTGCTGGCCTTCATCTGTATCACAAGTTGTGTGAACCGTAATAGTTTTACCCAGGTATACTATGATTTAGATGAAAATATGCGCGCTTAAATATTCAGTGTTTTTGAAACACAAAATGATTAACGTAGTCTAGGCCTAAATTGGTTTCATATAATGAGCGCTGTATCGAAGTGACTGTTATGCTTGGTCACCTATCTGCATAATCGTATTCTATTCATTTTAATACTGGTACGATGGAGAAAATAGGTTGTTTTGAAACCCTGTTTTATCTTAAGTTGGTTTACAAAGCAGTTACAACCACACCGTTATCCTGAACAAATGTGTCATTGACTGTTGCGTCACTTGTGTGTGACATATTGTGTGACATGGAGTTGACTATTTCAGAGTAGGAGTTTTTAGATAAATACGGCTGGATTTGCGGCTGCAAAGTTGTGGGCATCAAGGTCCCTTTAGGATTTCCAGTTTCATTTGTTTGTACTAGTACCGCAGGAAAAGTATTGATTGGAGTTGTCGCAAGGAAAGCATCTGACGCAGTTCCATCACCGTCTGATTCTTCAATATCTGCAATTAGCTTTGATACTGGAACATTCGTTGTTGACAATGGGGGTGATGGTTGATGAACGCTTGATGTATGTAGGACTGTACTCCGAGTAACGCTTGTACCAGCGGTAGTCATTTCGGGACATGTGGACCCAGCAAATGTGGCAGAAGTCAATGGAGCACTTGACTTCCTGTGGCGGCGATAAGAGCTCCCCTTTCGGCGAGGAAATATAGAGTTTTCATTATGTACAGTAGTGTTGTTGAAGTCCTGTAATAAAATTCATATCAGTTAATACATGTCTTGTGTTCTTCGTATACAATGCGTTTATTTAACAAATTGAGCCAGTTGGCATGTTTCCGTTTTCGTGGGTGAGATTCAACAAAATTATTCAAGAGCAGTGAGATGTTATGATATTGCACACTCCAGAGACAATAATGTAAATTGCAAACATCAAGCTGTGAAAGGTTGCTTGTGTAAATATGTATGTAATATTTTTCTTTCTATTCACAAACCTTGTTGGTAGCACAAGAGCACGCCTTTTTGAAGCTCTTCTTGAAGTTATCCGAGAGAAAAGCGTAGAGAATGGGATTCATTGCTGAGTTGGAGTAGCTTAAGCATCCGGCGAGGAGAAAAATTACCAATACTGTGCCAGAGTGATTTGAGTCATGTGGCATAAAAATCAGAGCCATCTGAGGGAAAAAATCGAAGGATTAACATATTTGATGATTATAAATCTTCAACAGAAAAACCCAGGTTCTGTTATGTTACTTTGAAGAAAGAACTAGTCACATTTTTGGGGCTTCTCACTTGAAAATGAAAATTCAGAGTAGTGTCTTACGTTTTTGCAATCGGCTCATGCAACTTTCTCTTTTTCAGAAATATATAGCGAACATATACAACAAAGTTGGCGGAGCGAGTCGTTAATCGTTATATATAGTTTTTCCCTGTCAAGTTTCTACAATGGCCCTTCCCACTTGAATGACTTTTTACACAGAAATGTAATTTTCGACTGAAAAGAAAAAATGTACTATACAAAATTACTTTATGTAATCATAAAATTCATTTCTACAATCTTGAAAAAATCCTTCACTCAAAAAACGAGCACCTTTGGGGCTTTTTTCATCCAAAAAGGTATCCAGTAAAGAAAATATTACGATTTTTATATTTATCATTAATATCATAAACGTTATATGAATGTACAGCAAAGAGATTGAGCGAAGTGGTACACATTGACATCCAAGCAGCCATATTCATTTTCCAATGTAAAAAGGAGGTAATAAAAGTAACCGTTTTACGAAAGAGCAAGAAAGAAGATTTGCATAAATTTAAACGAGCCGTACGGGTATTTTTTTTGGTTTAACGTTTGCTATTTCCCAACTCCGCCAATCACAGCATAGGGCATTTCTATCTGGTTCTGGATTACGTACCAGTCTGAGTTTCATCTTTATATTAAAAAATATTTGCGAAGATGGTTGTCAGGATAATCAGTGTACGTGTGTACGCAATAATGACGGAGGATTATTGAATCGTTTGGGGAAACTGAGAAAAGACCGTTACGTTTGCTTGAATGAGTTCTCCTCTCTTTGTAGTAATTTTTTTATCTTTTCCTTCGCCTGAGATTCTTTTGATGAAAAGGAGTTCCTCACAGTTGGTCACATTCAGCTTCTTTTTTTGTTACTGAAGTTGTTATGTTTACCTGAGTTGCCCAGTAAGGTGCCCAACAGAGAAAGTAGACAGTAACAACGGTTAGGACAAGCTTTGTCACTTTTCTATGAGACTTCTTGCGCTCCTTTGCTCTGTTGCTTTGATTCTGAATTTGCTGCACGTCCTTTTCTCCATTGGGCTGACCAGGAGTAGACTTGTTGGCTGTAGCTGTTTGAGGCTTTCTCTTGGGGCCGACTGTTCTTAGGCGACGAATAACGAGAATGTAGAAAATGAGGATCAACGTAAGAGGTGTTGCGAATCCAAGTACGAATGAGTAGATGATAAATATCACCTCCCCACTCATTGTTTCAGACTCCGGCCAAAATATGTTGCAGTTAATCTACAGGATAGGGGTTAGAACAGAAAAGTTTAATTATATAGACTTTCTCTAGCAGAGGTTTACGTGAGAGTTCGTATATCAAGCCTCATAAGCCATACTTCATGCTTTACGCCATGATAAATGACAATAAGGTAGCAGTAGCGAACATCAAAGAAAAACTAATGCAAGGCAACTACGACGAACTTGAAATTGGAAAAACATTAATTGGCGTTTAAAGTAACTTTGTTGCTATATCCAAAATATTTTGAAACCGGTATACGTTGGTTAATTTTTTCCCTTGTTGTGGAGGGAAATTTCGAGACAAGTTTTTGCTATCATAGAAAACAACATTTCTTCAGTGCCTAATGTTGAATGTTGTGATGCTGGCTGAACACATTACGCACTGACGACATTGGGAAGTTTAGTTGGTTTCCAAGCACAGAACTGTCTTGTAATTTTCTCCTATAATTGGGACGAGAAGCCAACTGAAAACATTTACTATTACAAACAATTAAGCGATGGGTCTGACTCTGATTGTCGAGAAATAGCTTTTACGTCTGAAGTGTAGCAATTATAAACAGACATTTCCCACAAAATGTACGTACTATGAATTTCTTTGAATATCTCGTTTGATCATCCAATTTTGGTGGGTTATGCCAGAATTCGCAATAACTGGAAAGTTCGATTTGCATGTTGCGCTCTTGTTAGTCAGCATTATTGTTTTCCAAATCACAGAACAGACCATATCCAATGCGTACCTAGTCATAGCCTCTGCAGTATGGGCAAATAGCAAATGTGTTTCTAACATGCCTATTAAATTATTTAAATGTATGATAGAAATTGCGAATGCGCATTACACATAGATTTCTCTTCGTTGAAAGATTCTTTAAGAACAGAAATCATAGCTGTGGATGAACACTGGCGCTATTTTATTATTATATAATTATCGTCCCAAACATATATACAAAAGGTTACGTATACCTCACTAATTTAATTTAGGCTGAGACTTGAGATTGAGATTAGAATGAGATTTTCTAATTATACATTAGAATGAAAGAGAAAATATCTATTGCGACGTTGCAAAGGCATGCAAAAACTGTAGACGAGAAGAAAGGTAAGCAATGATTAAAACTGGAGTTTCTAATCATTATAGAAATGGGGTTAACTGTTGCAAAAAGGAGCTCATTATGCATTGTTACCGAAATTAGATTAGTTCTTCCCACCTTTAGTTCCTTTTCATTCCTCTTCCTCTAAATATTTTACGAAAGTTTTACAGTATCTGTTTTTTTTCCTACCCTACCATGACGCTTTCATTTCCAGCAAGTCTTCCAAGTTACAAAATTACGTTTAACTTACAATTTACAGTTATGTATTATTCTTTGCTGACGGGTAATGGACAAAACAAACTCACGAACTATTGCCAGAAGTGAAGTACACAGTGAACATTACTAGGATTTTTCGTACGAAATGCTACACAAGAGTCGGGAACGACTACAAACATTTGTGCAAAATTCATTTATTCTTCTAGAAGAATAGTACTGTTATGTAAGTTCCTACTTCAAGGTATAACAGGATTCTAAACCCTTTTAGCATTGCAATAGAGCAATGACTGCTTTCACAGCAAAAAGCAACGCAACACAGACACTATAAACTAGATCAGCTTGTAATACGGTTACGTATGTGTGTTTCGGACCTTGGTGGCTCAACTTGTCTGAAAAACTTTATTATATTGTAAAGCTCTATCGTAATAAAACCTTCTCTTAAATACTTCAAAAAAGAAATTCAAACTATGCCAGGGATGTCCTTCTCCTTTTGTGGTCTACGAACACATGTTACTTTTGAATCTCAAATCGACAAGAAACAGAACATATTTATTACTTTTTAAAGCAATGATATGGGATTTTGTCAGAAGAACCAACATCGAAGGAGAAAGTTGTAGCTTTCTTGTTGTCTCACAGTCTCTCCTTGCGTAAGTACGAAGGTTGGTCGCATTTGCCAGTTTTATCCTCGAAAAGCTTGAGCTAAGTTATTTCAAATTGGCAAGCTTAAGCCAGTAGTAAACCCACAATTTGGAGAGCTACAGTTTGCTCCCCTTTGTTGAATCGTAACAAAATAATATGAGTAGCTTAACTAGATCCTGGTGTAAGTTCAACTATGCTTGTATAATATCGGTATATTGCCGGGTATCCAGTGGAAAATTTTAAAAATCATGACGAAGTCGACGCTATTGGGCTTGCATCATACGTCGGCTCCTACATCTAATACTTAATGGGTTTATTCAAAGGGCAAATACTCATGTTTCCATTATGTTCTGACTATGACAAAAGGTAAAAATAATAAACCGCAATCAGTAGTCATTATTTGATGATTAACTAGTATATAATCGCTTCCGTTTGTAGTATGTAGTTGGTAACTTCCGTAGCTCGTTACAAACACCTAAAATCTAATCAAGTAACCCTGCCAGACTGCTAATCAAAATGTTTTTCGCTAAGCCAATGAAGATGAGGAGTCGTTCGACTTTGTTTATCATTGGAACTTTTCCATGGAAAATTAAGAAGCTTGGGAATTAATTGCGAACGAGTTCATCTTTCATCATCCAGGGGTAAAACTATAAATAAAAACCAATGTAAGGAGTGGGTTGTTCAAAGGTACAAACATGTTAAGAAATACTTAGCTATTTGGAATAGAAATAGAGGCAAGCGAGCACAATTTCAAGCATAGTAAACTTGCCGTGAAGGTTTTTATTACAGAAAGGTTAGGTTTACCTTGTCGTCAAGTTCCAGAGTATTTGCGTACATAAAAATGGGAACCATAAGAAGAGCCGACACGGTCCACGCTGTCAAGGCGACCACTTTGGCAATTAGCGGAGTTCGATACTTGGGTGCATTGATAGGGTGACAAACAGCCAGGTATCTGTATTTAAAAGAAACAAAAAGAATAATCCGTAGAGAATCCGACATGCAATGTAGATATGCCCGCGGAATGGTTTGTCTTTTCCGGTTGTATAAGGTAATCCATATGATGCGAAATTTTTGTGAGATTGAGATTATCAGCAAGGATATACATAGACCGGAATACCAGTAAGAAAAAATTAAATATATATTCTGCTTTAGTGCTTTATATTTTAAACCCTTTTTTATCAGTCAACACATTAAGACCAGTCTACTTATTTTGCAGTCTATATAATGTCTTTGAGCTAAAAAGTATATTTTTATGCATTCAACTTACGCACAAGAGACGACTTTTTGTTTTGAAAAGCACTCCATAAACTAAATTTCAGTGTCATTCGTAAAAATTGGCTTGGGAACAATCTGGAATAGTTCACAAACTCTAATACACTTATCTATTATACGTGAATTTTATGTTTACAAGAACATTTAAACAACGATACTCCAATCCTTAGATTACGTATGACGTTTTTACATATTTTTCATGAATGATTGACGTGAAAGCTTCTACACGGAGTAGTATCTCCCACGTTGTCACACAAAGAAACATGACATGTTCGAGTAAAAGGGTTCTAGAAGATAAACCAGACAGTTCTCGAACAGGGAAAGACAACAAACCAAAATTTTGTAATGTGGTACATCTCTATCTCTACCAAAGATAATCTCTGGTCTGGACTGGAACACGTAAGTTTCAAAGCATGCTGTGTCAGTTTGAAAAGAATTTTCGTGGAAGACTGATTATATTCAACAAAGTAGACATCCCACGAATCCCCACAGTAGGGATTCATCGTTCATCAGGACCTTGTGTGTGATTGTAAAGGAAACGAAGGACAGTCATTTCACCTTGGAAACCGTTCATGCGTACATTCAAAGGCTGTAATTCAGATATAAGTTTCCCTAAATAGTGTTTATCAATTGCCCGTCATTTAGGCCCATTTCATCAATATAGTATCGATATCCTATCTAAAATACATTTATAATATTTTTTGAATGCTTCTCAATTGACTACATTTAAACAAAAAAGCAGTAAATTAGAATTAGGTTTAGAGTAAAATAGAATTTGTACCTGTCTGCCGACATGACAAGAAGAAACAGTGAACTCGTGATTTGGTTGATGCTCGTTGTTGTAAAGTACGCCTTGCAAAAGAATCTTCCGAAGGGCCAATATCCCAGCACTGCAGTAACGACGAGAAATGGTATCCCAATCAAGAAACATTCGTCAGCTATTGCCAAGTTGACAATATACAGATTTGTAACCGTTTGCATTTTTGAAAATCTAACGACTACATAAATGACGAGCGTGTTTCCAGCTAAGCCAATCAAGCAGACAATTCCATATAGGGTTTGCACAAGTAAGTGAACCCACCACGGTGGACCAAAGTGAAACTCTTCAGCATCCAACATGGATTCCACTATGTGATTACAGGTATTATTTGGATCCCATAATGACGAAGACTGATTGTGATGCGCTGCAAAAAACTGTGCGTGTGTGCAATTAGTTCCTTCTATGTAGTAATCCACCCCACTGCCTGATGAACCAACGCTGTCATTAGATCCCATCATTGTGGCTTTTCTCTGATTTAGACGAGAATACTTGTGTTAGTACAGTTGGAAACACGCAAGTTTCCTCGACACCTTGCCAAACCCGTAAGCAACGTGTGCCTTAGTGAATCAAACTGGTATCAATTTCCAGAGGAACGCGTGTCAAAGACCCCTGCAATCAACAAAGTTAAAATACATATTATTTTGATGTTGAATTGCCAAACTTTCTGCAGCAATTACTCATCGTTGTCATTACATTGCACCATAACACCAATATACTGACTAAGGTTATTTCTAATGCCAAAAACATGATGAAAAAGACTGAACATGTAATTTTCCCCATGTCTTTTTGAGTATACGTAATACTCTTTTGTAAAGTTGTATCCTGGAATTATATTAAATATTGCATACACAAAACATTCCTCTTCAAAATGAGTTTCCTGAAAAGATGAATAGATAGAATAGATGAAGAACCTTTTGTAATATAAGTTACGTGTATCCTTTGAAAATGCATAAAACTTGCTTCGACCAAATCCTTCAAAATCACAGTATTTTTTTCTTAAAAAATTATGCTCTAGTTTTCAAGACAAAAAGACAATATTTCATGGAAGCTGAAACTCTTCTTTCATTTATCGCAGAACAGCACAACCCCAACATTCCTAGGGCATTGCGTAGTAAGCATACTATAGCAAAATAATGTTATTCATATACATATGACATACTCTATATTCGAAAATGTCTGTCTTACTTATGACACGGTCATCAACTTTTAATTTAGGATTTTCCTCACATGGGGATATATTAGCGTTTTCTTGATTAACGTGGACGCATAGTGTATTCAAACAAAAGTGTCTGTACCATGCCTAGCGGGTACTCCCTTCGAATTTTTGAATTTCATTATGTTTACAGGCTTCCTACGTATGGAAATCAAGCTTTAGTACATTGAAGGACTATTCAGGTACGATATCAACAATTTGTCCTGACGTTTCCAGATATGATCCCCAAACTTAATGGCCGTAAATAATACAGCAGTGAAGGCGTATCACAATAGTACTGTTTCACGTCTCAAAAGACATGCAGCACATGAACAAGCGAGCCTCAAATATTCACTCCAAAAGTTTTACGTAGTTTAATTATCATTAGACACGCTACGTTAAAAATATAGATGGTATACATTATGCGTTAGGCACACATGAGGTTTACACCCAACATTAAATTAATTTTCGAAAACATTTAACAATGTAAAGTTTTGTGTAGCTTTGCAGTGGTATGGCACAAGAGAAAACTCCATTTGGTGCTTGGCATCTGCCTGGGGTGACATGGATATGATCACTGCACGAAAAACAAGCAGTAATACTACACAAAACCTCAACTATGCAGGGTAAAAGATGGAATCAGGTTTCCCAAAATGTGATTTTGCTTCTAAATAGCTGAAATGTAGCCAGAAATTTAATTAGTTTATATTTTCCCCTCCGACCAGTCCTTTGCATACCTCGTATGGTCGGTGACCGTCTCTTTTATCTTAACCATTTTATCCTAATCATTTTATCGCAATCGTTTTATGGTCGTCATTTTATCGCCTAATCATTCCATCGCGAGCCAATTTTATCGTACTCAGTTTATCGCAGAACAATACTATCGCGATGGGGGTTTCGACTATGCTTAGGCATCATCAGCGAGAGAGCTTCGCTCCCGTATCATGTGTTTTCGGTCCTTGGTAAATCTTCTGGAACAAAATTCTGTTTTCTTTCACTACCGGGTACCAAGGCACCTGAATTTTGTACATCTGATCGGATGCCAGAATACCACCGGAAATAATTTGAAATATGGCATCCGAGTGCCTGAACACTCCGGCAAGGATTTTTATTTGTTTTTGTTTGTAAACAAATGGTTTTTTGGCTTGAATTTTTCTTTGCGCCGAATCTCGAATACGGCTTGATCGAGATGCTTTCGGCAGTAGTGATTAAGAGTTGGAACTGGAATAATGCTTATGTATCAAATTCTCATGAAATACCCCCAGAGTACTCAGCATCTGGTCATTCATGTCTGGAAGCTTCCAAGCGAGGTACCTTTATGAATTAATCTAGCGCACGCTTTAGTCCTCCCAAGCAGGAATGGTTGTCACAATCACGTGAATTTACCGATATTCAAACGCTGCAAATGTTGCAAACGTGTGACAGTTACAAATATGTTTCAAAATCTGGATTGTCCACCGTGTATCTCACGTTAAAATTGCACATAAATCTGACATATCCTATTATCACGTGAAAAATACCTTTATTGCAAGTTACACTTGTTACAGGGACGTTTTCTGATCAACATCTCTTTTTTCAAGCATAGCATCTGCGTGTAGGTTACATGATTGCTACGCTGTACGTCTCATTTCCCTGAGAGAAACAAAAAGAACGCGCGTGCCAAAGATAAGATGGTGCCGAGCAGGTGACTTTTTTTATTTCATTTCACTCAACACGCAGGCACTTCATAAGCTAGCAAACTGCTTCAAGTTTTATTTGTACTTTCGTTTCTCAGAAAAATGGACAGTTTAAAACCATTTGTAGTGTTAGAGTTCTCTGGAAAGGCTGGAGGAACAACCGTAGAGGTAGCACCAAGTAAATGGATTAATTCCGAAGGGAGTTGTTGCCGTTGGCCGAAAAGGAATATTTCCATTTTAGTAAAGGACCAAAATTCCGAACCAGACGAAAGCTGGCCAATTTATACAATTAAACGTACATTTGGAAGTTTTGGTGAGTACAAGTTTATTGCAAATATACTATAAAATATATGTCTCTGTAATACCTGAGGATTGTGACTCTTTTAGATACGTACGCCGAAGCTGAGCTCGGATTAAAATATTTTCAGGAGTTTTCTGACAACGACACGAGTAAAATCGAGAGTTATCACCAAGGAAAATCCGAAAGAAAGCGGAAACAAGGGTTCAAAAACAAATCGCAGTCAAAACGGAGAATTCAAAACTATCCAGACAAGCCGCTCTACTGTAACCATGTTAATTTTCTATAGTGAAAGGTAAATGATTAGAATGTCTTGTAAATGTAAAGTTTTGAATATTTAAAGCAGGTGACTCAGAGGAGGAAGACCTTCAACCAGAAACGAGGAGGTTGGAGTTAGTCGTTACTGTTCCTCCGAACACAACAGGTATAACAATGTCTTACAAACTATGAAAAAATATTATCATAATTAGTTTAAGTGGCTTCTAATGTGTTTAGATCTGGAAAATGAAGACTCTTCAGGCCCTTTCTCGTCCATGCCCTTTCCCGAAAGAGGACGAAATGAACCGGTGACTGATGGTATTTCCGGTAACGCTGAGTGTTCGAACTGGTTACTGGCTGCCTCAAGTATCACACTGGACAACCCTGGAACACATGAAGTGATCCTGCCTGGAACATTTGTAAATAACGTTAACAGCTCCGAAGACATTGAAGGTTTGGGAGATTTGCTGGCATCTTCAACTTGCTCACCAGCCATTCAAACTACTACAACCTGCCCTCCTGTCATCCAAACGGCACTTACCGGCCCAGCTGTCATCAAAACTACACCAAAATCAAGTGGACAGTTTTCGCTTGTCAACCGAAACTATAAACCAAATACTGTCTTTCGCGGTACCGGTAAGTTTAAGCAATGATTGCGATTGTCAGCAGTAAAATCATCATGCATGGGGAATAGCTTGACATTTGTTGTTCCAATAGCATTTGAAAATCTGGTTCTCCGGAGACTTGCCCAGCTTGAGAATGGCCAAAAAGAGTTGCTGGGACTCCTGACTTCTTTAGTTTCCTGTAACAATCCAAAGTCCACTAGTCGGGAGTACTTCTTGTCACTTCCAACTTTTCCTTTGGCGTCCCTGGATGAAGTGTCCAGATTCGACGGTTATCTGGTACAGAACGATGACTTCGAAAGGGCGGTAAGCCTCGTCTATATTTTATTGGCCAAGTTTTTTAATAAAGGAAAAGATCAAATCGTATCAAGTAATTAAAATACAATGTTATTTCCTTGTTTAGGTTAAGTATTTTGCTTTAATTGGAGGAGAAAACGTGAAGGAAAGAGTAAAGCTTTTCTTG
The DNA here is from genome assembly GCA_019593645.1 of Akabosia matsudoensis. Lineage (NCBI taxonomy): Eukaryota > Metazoa > Arthropoda > Collembola > Entomobryomorpha > Paronellidae > Akabosia > Akabosia matsudoensis. The sequence continues at coordinate 32,051 of VICI01000220.1, forward strand.
AATCGACTACTCCAGCGAGACCTTGGTCTTGCCTTTTCGTTTACGGGTGGTGGGCAAGGAAACACCAGTTTTTCCCAGTTTAAAAACGTGCTTTCTCTCATTCGAGGTAATTTCTTTTTTCTACTTTAGGAAGTAATTCAAGTATAATTGAGAAGTACAATTTAATATTTTTTGTAGCGGCGATTCGACGGAATGAAAGGCTGACATCGGTCACTGATAAAGAAATCGATTCTTTCCTCAAGGATTACTTCCGCTTTCTTCGACCAAAATCAGTCAAGACCCAAGATAGGCAGCAGGAAGATAATCCTTAGCGATGTCATCAGGGCGAACCAAGCGAAGGCGTTTACTGGAGAAAATAAGTTCTTATCAAAGTGAGCTAGAGTGCAGTTCTGTGAACAGTTTTAGTGGTAGTCTTAGCGTGTGTGATAGCGTAAATGTAGAAAATACAAATTATTATTTTAACATGGAAAATGTAGGGTTAGTTCAGTATGAAAATGAATTAGGTTCAACTAATTTCGAGGAATTCGAGAGTGAATCAGTCAGTCAAGAGGCGGACAATGTCAGTAATAAGAGTTGTTTAGGCCAAAAATTGGCAGAATGGGCCGTCGAAGAAAGAATTAAGCATAGTGCTTTAGAAAAGCTTCTACACATTTTAAGGCCCCATGAAGGATTAGGACAACTACCCAAGACAGCACGAACCCTTCTAAAAACTAAAATTAATTATGAAATAACTTCTAGAGCTGGTGGGCAGTATTATTATTTTGGCATACAAAAACATTTAGAAGCACTAGAAAAACATATTCTTACAGATGTCGTTGACGATACTTTAGAAATTACGATGAGTGTCGATGGGCTACCCCTGTATAAAAACAGCCGAAGACAGTTTTGGCCATTACTTATAAGTTTTGAAAAGGTTAACGATCCAAGACCTAGATTGGTTGCACTTTTTTTCGGCAAAAAGAAACCTACCACAGCTGCTGAATTTCTAAACCCTTTTATTTGCGAGATAAATGTGCTAAACGAAACAGGCTTCAAAATATCTGGGAAAATATTTAGACTCAAGGTTGTTTGCGTAGTGGCTGATGCGCCAGCTCGGTCTTTTTTAAAATGTACCACACTTTTCAACGGGTACGATGGTTGTGATAGGTGTTGTGACAGGGGCGTTTATAACGGTAGAGTTATCTTTCCCAATGCAAAAGCAGAGAAACGAACGAATGAAGGGTTCATATGTCAAATCTACAAAGGACATCAATTAGGTGTCTCGCCATTAGCTGATTTAGGTGTTGGACTGGTAACTGATGTAGTGTTAGATTACATGCATCTGTGCTGTCTTGGGGTGATGCGTAAACTTCTCCAGTCCTGGTGTAGAGGCCCCCATACACCGTACAAGCTTTCCAGTAGTTCCATTTTAAAGATAAGTGGTAGACTTGTAGATCTTAGAAAATACATTCCCTCAGAATTTAACCGAAAGTCGCGGTCTTTAGATGAGCTTGATACTTGGAAAGCAACCGAACTAAGGACATTTCTTCTTTATCTGGGGCCTCTGGTCTTGGTTGATGTATTAGATAAGCCAAAATACGTAAATTTTATGAAATTTAGCATTGCTGTAAGAATTCTTTTGTCAAATAATACCAACTGGTATGATTTTGCTAACAGTCTATTGTTGGAATTCTTCTTAGAAGTTGGTAAACTTTATTCAGAGACATTCTGGGTGTATAACGTTCATTCATTGATTCATTTAGCAGATGATGCAAAAAGATTTGGCAGCTTGGATAACGTATCCGCCTTCAAATTTGAAAACTATATGCAAACTTTAAAGGCTATGATAAGATCTCGTAATAATGAATTAGCTCAAGTAGTTCGAAGAGTATCTGAGCAGCAAATATTAATGCAAAAACTTCCAGATAGCCTAAATTTTATTCGTTTAAAGAGAAAAATGAAATTTTCTGATAATTGCTTCATGCTAGAAAACGGAAGTCTAGTTCGAATTGTGAAAATATCGGATGGTTTGGTTCATTTCCGACGTTTCCGTCAAAAATTAAATATTAATTTAGGTTTTATTGATGGCAATAAGCTAGGAATAAGTAAGGTAGGCGGGCTTCTAATTGCCGAAGAGACAGCGCCTGTGGCAAAGTTAAAAAAGAAATACATGCTCTTACCAATGTCAATTGTAAATACAGACGATGTAAGTATGTTTTTAGCAATGCCACTTTGCGACAATGTACGGTATGTGTCTTAGTTTTATTGGAAACTATGTAAAAAAAGGTTTAAAATCGCTTTTAATGTAATTAACGTTAACTGATTGGAGTAAACAAATAAAAATTGTTCTCATGTTACCCTAGTTTACCTGTATGTGACATTCACTCATTCATATACCTTTATTGCACGAAAAATTTACACTAATGTATCACCTTCGTTACGATTTAATGACGCAAATACCACGCATATTCTCATGTTATAATAACGTGAAGATCAATCTGTACCCATGCTCCGTGGTGACGTGCCAGTAACGTTATTGTAGCGTCAAGTGATACTGTTACCTCGGTAACGTGTATATCACACGTATTGTGTGGCCATTTGTCTCGACAGATTCACGGTGCGATTGTAACGTTACATCTCCATACTATTCCTGCTTGGGACCACGTGTGTCGAATCTGTTTGCTTTTTTACGGTGCTTATCTTGCAAAAACGTTGCTACTACTCGGCGCATATACTTGCTTTGTTCTACACGCGACAAAACTAAAACTACTGCGCGATAAAATGATTTGCGATAATGCTAACCTACGATAAACTGATGAGACGATATTTAGATTGCGATAAAAAGATTACGATAAAAGCTCCTAGAATCCGTATCGTCTTCCCATGAACAGTTTCATTTACACATTGTATATTGATGAAATAATGGTAAGGGCTTAAGGTAAGACTGATGTACAATTTCAATGTTTTTATTACAACTACACTTAAGGTTTAATTTTACGCTACTGTTAGGAAACACGGCATTTAACGTAATAAAGCAAACTGCTGTGCGTAAATGGTTACAATTACACATGAGGATGTATTTCCTCTATTGGAGTTTATGTTCTGACGGTACTTTCACTGAACGCCATTCCTAGTTTTCTCTGTAATACTTTTTTATTTATTTCAGAAACAGTTATGGAGACGCTGAATGATATATCAAGTATAATATACAACAAGTTAAAGTATAGCTATAACCCATGCTCTATTTAATCGGTGCTCAAAAAGTAACTAAAACATTGTTCTAACCGCAATTCGAAAAAAAAACCTTTAAAATTTGAGCATTCATTCTTATTGACCGGTCAATAGAAGAGGCAGAAATCAAACGTAGGACGGTTATGCTTTCTATCCAGAGATGAACGAGTTTTATAACAAATTGAAATGAACTGGAAACTGAAATATATTTTCATTGAAGACGACGAAGACGAAGAGGGAGGAATTCATTGGTTTAATTTCTTTTAGTGGTTTACATTTTATCTCCTTGGAATCTTCTTTTCCGTGATTAAGACCATTAACATCAAATCAAAATCATTCCTTCCTTGCATTGGTATATAGCATACACATAGGGATGCATCAGGCACGTACCAAGAAAACGTTTTCAGTGAGCTTTGAAGAATTGGATATTAGGTAGGTATGTACAGGGAGCTCAGGAAGAACACCCTACGCTAATCATAAATTTAACACTAATCATGGCAGTGTGCTTTTGCTAGATTTTGATGAGAGTTTCTTTCTCCCCGACTCTGTGCTGATAGAAGCAAGGTTATTAATATTCGAAGAAATGTTGTATTTGTATGTAAGTATTTAAGTGAACTTCGCATACCAGCGAACCAGTGAATGACTACGGGGATTGCATGAATTTCACAAATTTTCATTAATTGAATGAAAAAGATATCTTCACGGCATTTCCAAGTAGTTAAGTGGAAAATTTTGATTAAAGCGTGGCCCCGTACTATCAACCCTGATATTTTTTGTTCTTTTGTGCTTCTTCAAAAATTATCGGTCCATTCCAACTTTACTCCTTTGTAAACTCTTTATTTTCGAGTTTGGTCGACTGGAAGTGGAAGGGGTTTGGAGAAATCTTTAAATGCCACTGAAGCGAATGCTCTTTTCCAGAATCCGAAATTCACTATTATATGCAGTTTCAAATGGTATGCTTTTGTTTCGAGGGCGGATTTTTCGGTACATCTCAACGACTTTCATTTTTCACCGATTCTAAGTTCTGTAATACTTACAAATGATCCTTCTTTCCCAATGGAGCTGGAGTATAGAAAATCTATCAACACGTTAACGAACTTCATTTTACCAACGCTATTTGCTTCATGATGTAGTCGGAACGAAGATATTGCGTGAATTCGATACAGAACACGGGTAAGCAATAGCGTTACCTAGTATGTACAGTACATATTACAGCTAGCATTAACGCTCAAATTCCTCATATAAAACTCAGGGCTGCTCAAAATATGCTCAAAATGGTCTAGAAACGAAACATTTTTGGGGTGTCTTGAAACAATCGTCGACAGTATTGTTTGTTCGGGCTGATTTGTCACCAATGACTTCACATTGTAATGAGGAGTTAATATTGCAAGTCGTTAGTGAAAGTTTATGATACATATCTGTATAAGTGGACAAATGTCTTGAGGCAATATGGTTGGCTGCATGCCTCCAAAAAAACCAGACTCTGACTCTGATTCTGTCTCGTAAACTTGAGTTTAAGTGTTAAACGTACTTCATCGTCAAATTATATGTTTCATACTTTAATGAGCTCACTAAATATCATGTACATACTTATTATGATTAATTTTCTCGACGTGGATTACAAGCTTGAATTTCTTGAGGGGCTATACGATATGCTACTGTACATGTGCAGATATTTTGAACTGTATGCAAAACAACACAAATTCACTCTCCAGCTATGTCGTACTCGGACATAAACGTAACGTTTTTCTGAGATATCATATCTATATATATATGTATGATAGATAGATATATATTTCTTTGCTGAAAATTATCAGTGCTCTCGTCACTTTTCAGCTGTTGGTCTATATTTGCACGCTTCTCGGAAAATTACCTATATTCTGATACCTTATTCGATGCTCTTCGACTTAATACGAATCAGGGGTGGAAGTTTACGATTGGCAAAGAGTTTCGTAATTTATATTATGTTAGATAGTTTTACATAGAACCTACATCTTACGTTTCATGGATTCTAGACTATACTTTACTTTTTTTATGCTTTTGAGATATGCATGCATTGTTGACAGACACTGAATTGTAACGATAGGTCCTAGGTTGTACTTCGGTTACGATAAAATTTGTTAGATCGTTTACAGGAAGGATCCATGTAAATGTATCCTTAGGTGCTACGGGGGATATTTTTATCCGGCATTAAAAGTGCCTTCCATAATTTAGTGGATGAAGTGTTACCTCTTGAAGTCCCTAGTGTTCTATTACATGAGTGTCTAACCCAAAATATTTTACATTGTAATTATATTATTGTACTGTTTGTGCGAGCAATGAACAAACTCAGTAACAATATTACTTCGAATTGTCGAGACTTTGACCTTGTAAAGCATTTCCTGTCCCATGCATGTAACAAACCCAACACCACACCTAGTACAGTAAACACCTGCCCTAAAAATCTGCAAAAGAGTGACAAAATGTGAAACAGGAAAACATTGAGCTTCATATTTAAAAAATGGTAATTGCTTTCACCGTATCTTACACTATTGCAGCTTAGTCTGCTTTCACATGTCCACTTACATAGTACATGACATGCACCAGCGGATATGTAGATGTTTATAGATAAAAGGATCCCGCGACCTTAATCGAAAAACTTTTTTCACTGTCACTTGCACTACATACCACAGCATGGGCAAGTCAAGGGCTCCAAGCGACGACCTGACTTTGACTGCATAATAAATTAGACGTATGTATATCTCAGACGTCGTCATTTTTCTCATTACGAATAAATGATTAACTTTTGGCGCATAGAAAGAAAATCATGAATTTAACAAAAATCTCTTTCGCTTTTGTCGCTAGCGTATGGAGGCTAAAATAAATCGAGTTTTTAATCTGCATATTAATGCTACTCAGGTTATAGAACCTAGGGCATGTAAACCATCTGGTTAGCTCATCGAGTATTTATTTTACGCAATTTCAATTTTTGTCCTTGTGTGAAAATGTAAATTTTATTTATCCTGAAGATGGAAAACTACCTCTGCCACTATGCCATATTCTATCAAGAGCCAAAGGGTTAAGATGCATAGATGAGGAGCCGAGATTATATCTAAAGTGAAGGTATATCAGGCATGGGGATGAATGCAGATGTGAACCTTTTATCTCTTTATCTTACTACCGCAGTCGAAAGACTCTTGAAGCTTTCGAAATATTTCATTTTCTCTGCATACATTTTCTATTTAATTCTAGTTCGAGATATGAAACACATCGCTCATCGCTGACATCCAGGCGGAACATACGCGTACCCTTTCCTTGAAATTCTAATTAAGTAAAAATATGTTTTGATTTACAGTGTTTCATTTCCAATATTCCCAAAGGAAATCGAAGATGTTTTTTGAGTAGATGCTGTTGTTTGGAATACCCTTATGACGAGGTAATCACAAAATTTCAATCAAAAAATCCACACAGGATCTCTCATGGACTGAAACTTCTCTTTGCAAATACTTTTGCATAAAGTGTAGCCACAAAATGAGATGTAAGAGGCACGGTCAATGTCAATAGTCTGCACACACGCTGCAATCAAGTGATGAGTTTACGGTGTTTTTTATCCAAGCTATGAACAACCGACAAGTTCCAACTGTCGTGATATTTTACGTATTCTACACCCAGATCAAAGCCAATATGTAGGCTAGCCGCCAATTTGTTAACGACAAACATATTAAATGCAGTGATTGTAATAGTGCGAAATGCCATTTCCATACGTGTTCAGTCATGAAATCTCCTTTTTACTGGATCCAAAAAGTCCAAAGAGAATGGCTCATGTCCTGACTTTATGTACCTCTGAAGTCTTAAAATTGTATAGGATTCACAATGCTTCCAGATATAATTACAGCTAATAGGGTACCAAGTGCATCGCATCCCCTACACAATATAAGTTACGAAAGAGTGCTAGTTCAGCTCAAGTATTCTGCACATGTTTCGGTAAAGTCTTTGGCATCTATAAGACTTTCTCTTGTTAACCTTGCTATTACCCGATCTACCTTTTCTTTCTTTCTCTTCGAATTCACGTTTTTATCTTTTAACTATCACAGCCAGGAGCTGCTTATAGGCTTTAACTTTCCGTCGGTACTTTATACGACCTAAAGCACTAGACACCTATAGCTAGAGAAAATGCTTGTAAAAAAGTTAGTCTAGTTAAATTTAGAATAGTTACCGTGAATAAGTTGAAGTTGATTTTCTGAAGAGGGTAGAATGTTCCAATCAGAGTCTAAAGTGACAGACGCCATTTCGTAGCCTTGAAAAAGAAATAATTTCAATTTTCTTCTAGAAACTCTTGTAGAAGCATGTGTAAAACATTTTCATTCTTTACTTCTTGTAGACTACATACTGCCTCAAGTTAAAAAAGTTAGTAATCCTAAAGTAATCCTATCTTGACTTAAGTTTAAATGCATGAACTTTTCTTTTGCAGCATTGGAAAAGACTTATCTGTACCACCATGCACAGCTCACGCGTCACGTGTTTATTTGGCTTTATAAAATAAATAGATGAAATGAATTGACAGTAAAATTTAAAGCTCTACGTAAGTTGTGAGGATGAACAGGAGAAAGTGGCACTTATCCACTGGCAATCGATAGTAAATCCAGAGTAAAAGTAAAATACGGGGATAATGAGACTTTCTGAAGGTACTTTTGCGTTGCTGGTATATTTTTGTACCATTGCTGGTACGATCAATCCGAATTTTGGACATCAAGGGTTACATTACATTTTCGAACTACTCATAACATTTTTTACGTCCGTATTGTGCTTCGTTGTGGTAATTTTCCATAACACGAACGTTGCTTAATGTCTTTGGAAACAGCTGCTGGGTACGTTGAGGAACGCGATAGTTCACTCCAAACTGTTATTTTCCATTTAAAAATGTTAATGCTATTTCGGTGTCTGTTTCGCATGCTCTTAAGACCCTAAAAAGAATGAGTTAGTCCACAAAGATTGGAGCGATCATGTAGGCTATTGCGGCAATTTTAAGGCCCTGCAGTTGCTCAGCTTTTATCTAAAAATCATTCCCTGTAGTAGCCTACCACCCACCCGTGGCATGGGCGTACGTGTCTGGGTGGGAATATTAGACCATTCCAGCAAAACATCCGTTACCTTTACATACATAGATGCGGAATTTATTAAACAGGAAATCCATTTTTACGCCACGTGTAAAATAATGACTATGTTATCAAGAAAACAGCTTGCTGTAGAGTTGTAGGGAACAAGTCTAATTCTTTCAGAACGAAATGATTATATTGCTGATGGATAGTGTCTAGATATTTATTTGCTTTCTCGTGAGAATTCCAATATATTTGCACGCCTGCATCTGTATGCTTCCCAATCCGCTCAATGAACCCGAAATTTCTCATACATATATATTTACTGTGACTGTAACCTAAATTTTTATGATGGAAATCGTATATGTTGTATGTGTTATGTTTTGACTTTCTACTCAACACTCGACAATTTTTTCCGTCCAACCTGTCAATATTCAGCAACACAATTCAATACGAGAATTCAAGATGAAGGTGGAACCGCCGCATTGAAATTAAACTCAAAAAGGGGAAAGTGGGTGATAAAATGTTGTTGAACTGTTTTTCGCCGTAGGTAATAATTCCCACTAAAATATGATATAAAGCGTGAGCCCATCGATAAAATTGTTCATAAGATATAGTCCATTCAATTTTTTAAAAAGCTTTTCAATCTTGTAAAGTGCAATTCTTTCCATAAAATTATTTCCGAGTCACCCCAATCAAATGTTTTAAGTTTTAGACTATTTTTCTACGAAGATTCTTTTTTTCACAAAGCGAAATTTTCCATTTACAAGTTATGGCTACGATTTCCTCAATATCGATGAGTGGGCACTTTATCGGTCATTTTTCAAGATGATCTGATTGAGGTTGAGATTTGTATGACAGCATGCCTTGGAGTATCTATTAGCAGTTGCTTGTAGTGCTAGCAGTTCTGGAACATAACTTCTCCCCATCTGGTCATCTATTCCAAGGGTTTTCCATTCGCCAACAACATGAGGAAAACATTTAGCACTAGGGAATGTTACTACGACTGAAAATAATGTTTGATGTTTAAATACTTACATGTCCAGAAAACAAGGGAACGTTTCAAACAAAAAATAAATCTCAAACCATTTAGTGGCCTGTGGAAATCATAGTTAATAGTTAGCCTCCTGAAGTGTTCCAAAATCTGATAAAAAATTTTTGGTTTTAATCCAGGATTATCGAAGTAGTTACTGCCTTTTCATTCATGGACTATGACGGTTGTTACAAACACACACGGACGGACTTTTCCTAGTAGAGGAAAGCTGGGAAATGTCTAATAGAACTGTTTTTCGATCACAGAATTAGAAACAAACCATGAGTTATAGCTTAATCTTTGTAATTTCTCTCTATTGGTAAAGGCAATTACATTTCCGTTTAGCTAAATGACATAAAAGCATTAGTTGACATATTTGCCCGATTCTACTTGAACCAGCGCATTGAACTTTTACTACGATCCCCGAGTTCATTGTTATATTTGTTAATCTATTGTGGACTTTACTCTGTGAGCCCCACTTCAGCTTTTCCACTTATTAGAGCCTTTCCACTGTGTAAACTATTTTACAACCGTTGACTCAGTTGATTAAACTGATCTATGGGTCAGCCTACAAACTACAAGAGTTTTATAGGAAAAAAGCTTCAGAGAAAATGGTTTGCTTACACAATAGACGTAAATGAAAAGAGACTGTGCATGGTTTCGGTACATGTACATATAGATCCATAGGGAGTACGCATTTCATCCAGTTGGAGGCTTCACATTACACCATTCAACTTTTCATTGCCTTTCACGAGACCCAAAATCCGGCGTACTCGGAAATAGCATCTTGTTCTCTTTTGTATTATTTACTTCTTATGTTTACATTCTACTGTCATTACTCCCATTTTCATTTTGAAACTTTCCCTTTGGTCATGTGTTCTATTTATTTCGTCAGCTTTTGCGCTTTCCCTTCCTAGCCTATAATCACTTTTGCATTCAAACTTCAGTCTTTCCTCAATCTAAATCGTTATTGAACTGAGCTCCGTTAAGTTTGTTAGTACAATTGTAGGGCTTTATTTTTCAGGACAAACAAAGAGCATAAACATATGCCTCGCCCCATTTGCAGTTTCACAATAAAGTGTACCTTGTTTCATTGGAAATCGTAGCTGAAGCATGTTGAAATTATTATTATTATTACTATCTGCCGATTCCTTCCGCTGAGAACATTTACATAAATAGTTCAAAGTTTCTTCATGTTCTGTTCCATTGAAGACTATAACTTTATTTTCATAATGATAGGCTACTGTCAACAAGATGACGATAATCATTTTTGTTCGATATATAGATCCTTACTAATTAACCGACTTAGAATATTTATTTTCTTCAACTTTTCTTTGCTCACTGATCTTTGAATTGAAAAATATTTAGCTGTGAACTTGTAGAAGGCGAACTCATTTGATTCGAACTTGCTTCTCTTCAAACGGACCACAGACTAGGATAACGTACTCTTCTATGCAAACAAACATAATTGTAACAGAAACAATTATTTGTGTGGTTTCAAAGATATGAGATGTAAAGTATGGCCCATGGTTTCTCCTCTTCTAGCTCTATAGAGACCAATCGTAGTAAAGTGAACCAAAGTACGAAGAGAATAAGTGTGTATGTATCACTTGACATATGGCAGATGACCGGCTACACAACATTTGTCATTTTATCTTGAATAGTTTCTTTTCATAGCATTCTTTTCGATGTATGAAGAAAGATAATTCATAGGAGACGAGTTCTCAAAGCAGTCGAAAAAACTATGGACATGGGAGGACGTTGTAGTATTCAATTTCGGTTAGAAGTAAAGGACAGACGATTTCACTCAACGCATAGCTCTCTGACAAAACATTTGTTTTCTGGTTGCCTGAATGTAGAAATGTTTTTCTTTCTACTCTCCACGCGACACAAGGGAAATAAATTTTAAATTAAATGGAAATGCTCTACCAAGTTACATCTGCAGGAAATAAATACTTCTTTGGGATGAAAGTAACCAAACTTTAAATTACGAATAAGTTTATGCGTATTTTGTCTCAAGGATTCCAGGGAAAATTCATTTCGAACTGATGTATTTCGCTTCGTAGAATGTGTTGTGGAAATTGAAGATAACTTTGTTATTACTACAATCCACATAAATGTTTTGCTGTCCCTTGTAATTCTGTAGAAATGGCTAGAAAAGAACGGTCTGTTGTGTTTATCTAGACCGAAGATTGAAGTAGCAAATCTTACTCCAACTAAAAGAGAAGAAGGTGTGGATGCGACAGGCGCAATAATGGGTAACGCTGCAGTGCTCATCTTTTCCCATTACACTTGTGGCAGCATCATAAAACAACGCTGATGAAAGCACCTGACAAAACAAAAGATAAAATGAGCTCCTGAAAAGGGTATGCACTCAAGTAGTCTGGAAAGGTGGTTTTCTAATGAAATTAGTGATAAAACAAGGCACTACTAATGTACTCACGATTAAGACACTGCAGAAGATGGTGCCTGCATCTCTCCTTCTCAACATCAAACCTACTTTAGAGAAATGCTTGACGACACGGCGTAATAATGAAGTACTGAAAAGTGCTATAACGCACCTACCTAAGAGATAAATCGAAGGATTATGAATACGTGTTTAGAAGTTTAAGTGTTTTACTTAGCTCTAAGTTGTGAATGTTAATGAATGTTTACAGGTCTGTGTGTTGGTTTAGGTAATTTGTAATCGTCAAGATGAAAACTAAAGACGTCAACGCAGGGGTGCGGTATGCTTATATCATGAGGAATACATCCCGCTTATATGGTTATAATCGGTAGAATACTAAAATCGTGAGTGTTGTCATTATTGCTAGTGTCAGTGTTGTTATTGTCAACAAGAAGAAAGGCCTAAGTGGGTCTGGCGACTGGAAGGGAAGTCACTTCTGGTATTACATGTCACGTAGGGAGAGAAATCGTATTAGCCCCTTCATCCACATGGAGAGCTGGGAAATTCTAAGCCACAATGGCTATCAAAGCACCACATTTTGTGCGGCAACGTGCATCGACTATTGTATCCCCTGAGCTCTACGGTGGAGGAGGACATTTGTGAACTAAGATGAAATGGAGGAGATACAATTTAGGGTAGATTTATTACAATCGAATTATAGGTTTATGGTACATGTTGGTTGACTTTATTTGAGCTCGGTTGATCAGGAGCCGGTAGCAGTAGCAGCCGGTGTGTAATCATTTTCTAAAAAAGCGATACCGAGATTTCGACGTATTTTATAAAGCCTTTTACCGACCTGCGCCAGCACATCAAGAATAGTAGACTACCTCCACATATATTCGGGTGACTAAATCCATGCCTGTTTATCTTTGTTACCATTATGGAATATTTTTTCATATCGGTGAAAATCTGAAAGAATTAAGTAAAATCCAAAATCGATAAGTAATCTGAAAATGCGGTACCCGTGTACAAAATAGCCTCAATATTATCTACCTATCAGACCCAGTTAAATGTTGTTTGTTGTTCAAAACGTAGCATTGCAAGCTGTATTGTAATTGTTACTGTAATTCAAGAGTACGGCGTTGGCTAACCCTTCTTCTCTCCCATTACAAGAAATTACGTTCCCCGTTCGACTAACCAGCCAAATCTACAAAACTACAGCTGCATCTATGAAGAAAAACGCAATGAACCGCGGCCAAAATCTCTGCCAATATCTAAAGGTATTATGTGTACCTCACTTAGTGGTACTGTCAGCCAATTTCTATGGTAGTATTGAGAGGACGCAAATTACCCAGTCATAAACTATTCCACATGTTGGTATGTTCGCGAAATAACTCTTGAGGAGAATTTACTAAATGAAATAATTAAATTCCATCGAAAAACTACTTTCATTAGGACTAAAATAAAACAACTTCTAGCTATGAAACTTCGCTGCTAGAGAGAGAATTTCAATAATAGGTCGGCATTCATCGACCACATATCTAACTAATATAGTTCGTTGGTACTTTCTCTAGTATATAAAAGCACAGCGTTCCAAGAAAACACAAAGACACACAGTCAGCGACAAATTGAATTTCCTGTATGTTTTCCTGCTTTCATCTTCATACTTCGTTTGCTCAGTTTATTTTTCGTATCTGTATCGAAATAAAAACGCAGTTGTTTTCCTAGTTCAAGCTAAAAGTCAGTAAACTATCTCTTAAATCTATGGTTATGCTTAGATTTCTTTTCATCCTTTATTCCTTTTGGTTTGTCCAAACTCAAAGTCTATTGGTAAAACGAACAGCAAACCTGCTTAGAAAACCTACTATTTCACCATAAAGATCAAGCATTCAAAGTCGCGAAGTTTTCAAGGAAGAAAAATATCTATGGTTCGCTGTCCTTTTCCCTATCGGGGTTTGAGTCATAGAAATTTATACCGTATTCTCTCCACTTGTATCCGGTCTAGAATTATAGCCCCCTTCAGAAACACACAACCCGCTCGTCTGTCCACTGTACATTTACGTTTTTTTCAAAACTATTTTTTGCAACGCTCGGTTTCGGCAATTTGCACACTAAAGCCGGCCTCCAATTATAGTCCCTTGATTAACGTTCAGTGTATTACCCCTGAGGCCATTATTGGAGCGACTACGTTACAATGAAAAAATGTATACCTATGGATTAGACGACATCCAGCCAAACAAGACAAGTATGTACGCTTTTATGAAATGGAGACTGTGCACATCTTCCTCAACGATTAGATCCATTGATCATGCCACATGACACAGGCGATATATTATTATAACCAGCGTTAACGCTGTATGATTACGAAAAGCCCGTTGACCGCTTCAAGAACTGAGGTGCAATTACGTTTTCTCATCAGATACAGCAGAAGGTACTGATAGTATGTATTTTTTGAAGACTTTAAGCCGTGTTTATTTTGAGCTCCTCTCGTGAAAAACTATGTTGGGAAGACTTTTTCCTCGTCGTTGAGTGTGGAATTATGAATGAGGGATTGCGAACTTCATTTTAGATTTATTTGTACAATGTTCACTAGTCCACGAAATTATATCTCTCCTAAAGGTGTACATAAAGGTTACCCAAAATGCAATACCCTGATCATGAATACAAAATCCCCCTAGCCCATATAAAGCTGGTGTCGAATATTCCCATCGATACACTTTAAAACTGCTGAATTTTCTTCACGTCTGGCTCCAAGGCGATTTTGAGAAAGTTACAAACAAATCCACTCTCGCGTCGCGACATTCGAACGCCTGAGAACGTATCGCAGTTTGAAGTGTTAAATGTCCTTTCTTGATATTTTAGTTTTGTGTACATGATGTGACGGTGAATTTGCCACTATTAACCATGTAGCTATGTAAAGTAAGAAAATTTTTCCCTCTCATTTGCTCCTGAACTTTTTCATGTAGAACGAAGTACAACTACAAGAAAACTGTTTCGAATACAGCTTACATTGTCATAATGCATACCATATGTGCCAGAAGGAACTACTATGAATACGTGTTGGTTTCAATGGAAACCGCGGTTTGAGTCAGACACGGAGACATGTTAGACCGACAACCGAGCAGTTTGCATAATATGTAATGTCATGTCATGCGGGCGAAAATGTGCCTGCCACCAAATAAAAATAGCAGATTCACTTGGGGATAAATAATATGATAAGCACTTAGACTGGATGTCGGAGTCGAAGTACTTTTTGTCAAAAAAACTTCAAACATTGTACACACGTTTTGAAGCTGATATACGCATCAATTCTATGCGATATTTCTTATGAATAGTTGTTTCCATTGAATACATTATATATTATATTATGTACTTCCATTGCTGTCAGTTTACTCATTTGATGATTGTCTCTTGTGTCCCATTAGGTTTAGAGCATATCAGTAATAATAAGCTTACACTTGGCGGAAGTGCACAAAAAAAGGGAAGTTTTTTCTTAACTTAAAGGTGCGAGCGTATTCTCTTCGTCGTGTTTTCCCGAATTCCAAATTCTGTCATTCGCAACCAACTTCAAACTTAGAGCTTTTGTTCAGCTTGTTTTATGATACTGTAATATGCTGTATATTCACGTGGGCAGTCGCCACTTGCTAGTTGCTGCAAAGTCAGTACGTTGAGAATTCAAATATCAAAATGAGATGAGGAAAAGAGGAAAAGGAATTAT
Organism: Akabosia matsudoensis; assembly: GCA_019593645.1. Classification (NCBI taxonomy): domain Eukaryota; kingdom Metazoa; phylum Arthropoda; class Collembola; order Entomobryomorpha; family Paronellidae; genus Akabosia; species Akabosia matsudoensis. The sequence continues at coordinate 47,473 of VICI01000220.1, forward strand.
GTTTCTTAATACAATATTCAATATCCGTTTAGAATTTTCGATTTATTTTTTAAAAATATGCAATCCTCATTGCCGGATAGTGTTTGTCATACAATACAACAACCAACTCATAAATATTGGTAGCAAAGTAGTCATGCGCCAAAACTTGCTCTGTTTTCTTTGAGCTCGGCTGAACAATCTGCAAAATAATTTTAAAAGAATATGTAGTAAAGAGTTCTCGGTCTAATATGTTTACGATGCAATGCCATCAGGGTTCATCCTTCCCTAGTATAAAGAGTATTTCATTCCAATCATTTTTTTATTCCATTAAAGTTCTTTTTAGTAATTCGTAGAATTCCAATAACATTTCATGCCACATCAAACATCTCTCAAGACAGGCAAGGCTGACGGCAGCAAGACTAGAATGCATACGAAAATAACATGACTTGATGACAAAATCTTTTAAAATTTTTACCTTGAGCATTGGAGGACACGCGTATCATACATGGAACGATGAAAAGTATAGGAAAATACAGCGAAGTCTCATTCCCGGGACTTCACAAACCGATCTGAATCTATGTTGAAAGCAGCAGAAGTTTCTATAAAATCTTATCACGCCCTTTTAAGTTCGAACGCGAATACTAGCAAAATGTGCCCATCAACCCTATTCAGACACTGGTATCATCATATAACTAAATTTATACAATGTCCGTCTGTTTCATATTACAAATCATCTTCATCTGTACAACGGTCCTGCATATCATCACTGTTTGAAATTCACCGACAAAAGTGGTTACCGCTCTATTGAGTTAAAATGAAGGTCACATGACGAAAGTCTTCAAAAAAAGTCCAAAACTACGCACAGAATTTTACAGTAAAAGAAATTGTATACATATGTCAAAAGTTGAAAGTATGTATTTTCGGTACTTTTCAAAATGCCCCAACATTAACTGTGGTTTTTGTCAACACTATGAATATTTTTCTACCCAACCATCCCCCGCAATTAAGCGGTTTGAAAACATCATCACCTACAAACGTTCCTGATAGGTCAGGATGTTTATATTTTTCCAAACTTTCTCCTCCCGTTACTCTATTATTCATATTATTGCCCTATGTGGAAAACAATTATACATGAAAGCTAAGCGTCTTCAAAGGGAATTTTCAATGATGCTTTTCCTGCCGATTCTTCTTTGTTTGATCTCAACTATTTTCATCGACAAAATAGATTTCACTTCAAAATAGATGCTTTCGAATCTGTTTCCATTGAAGCGTTTGATAGTGTGCATACACGAAACATATCACATATGCAAACAAATTCAAGTTATTCAACTTAAAATGCAAGTAGCAGAGATATAGGTACTTAGAATGACGATATTGATAGTTTTGCACTTTTACAATTTTTATTCATCAAAGGCAAAATATGCGCAAAAAAAGAAAAGTTCGATTCTCCACTCAACGTTTCGTAAGATGTAAATGTTGCGTGTATGACGGCATCGTCGTAAGAGTTATGTTTTACAAAGAACCCGATATCTCAATCTGGTTTACTTTTTCGAGCTTTGCGTCTAGGATAGGTTTTTCAGATCTTCGAGGGTATGAGCAGGTAGATGAATGATTTGCTAGGATTATAAGAGATGGTTAGCGAAGATGTTCTAAATATAAATACCTGCGTGGATGTAATAGGACATGATTCGTGGACATTAATGAAAGAATTCTGCTCATATTTCTATAAACACAAATGCAGGGGGCTTTATGAATTTCACCTTTCTTCGCAGTGACATTATAGGCAAGATACAAAGCGGGTAAAAGTATATCTTCCCAAGGTGCCTCTGCTTATTTTGAAGTTCGTATTCCCAATGTATTGTATTTGTCAATGCTAGTGGTGAATTCTAAATGAATGCAAAAAAAAAAAAAAAAAAAAAAAAAAAAAAAAAT
>VICI01000221.1:0-49333 GCA_019593645.1 Akabosia matsudoensis
AAAACTGTACAAGCTCAATTGTTCTCAAATTCACGCATAATTCTGATTGTTTTCATTCTCTACACTGAAGCAGCGATTTTACTAATACTTTTGCTCTATGGACGACAACGACAGGAAGTTTTGTAAATCTGCAGAAGGATTTTTTTTTTGCACAGCCAATTAGTGACAGCTTTTGACTAAATACTTCTTTAAGAATTGAATTCAATATAAAAAATGTTCCGCGGTCAACGCGAACAATAAAAAAAAAGTTTACAGTACAGTCATTGTTTTAAAACAGTTCATTATATGATCCCGAAAACTTTGTTCGATAAACATTCTAAATTACCATTTCAGAAATTAAAAATCCATTATTTTTTTACATCCAAAATCAACTCCAACACAGAAAGGCATTCACTTCGAGTCCAGAGTTCGGACCAGGTCTTCTCCCACACGTTTTGTTTGGACGATATTAAGGCTAACAAATAGTTGTGACCTCTTATTGCGTATTTGGAACCAGAAATACAGTTTTGTGAAAGTTATATTTATAGAATATAGACAAACAAAATCCTTTTGAAACGGAAAAATCTAACTACTTTAGAAGCCTCAGGAAAATAATTTTTCTATCTAACAAGTTTCTTTTTGTACTTTAACGTTAACATGCTCATAATATCGATTTTTAGTAAATACTTTTTCATTATGTACATAATGTACAATGTACAGTATACAATAATAATGTTATTTATAAGTTTTCTTTTTGGAATGGCCATACAAAAATTTCCTAACACGAAATCTTTGGAAGGTAACAGTAAAAATGTGAAACATTAAAACATTGACAAGACTAAATTATGTTGGGAGGGACTTTTTGGCAAAACGATTACGTACTTCAACGAGCCTTTTGCTTCCGTCTTCGGCGATAATGTTTCTTGACTCCTTGTTCCACAGATCCTCCATAGTTCATTAGGAAAAGACCAAAGACGATTAGTAATGTTCCAATCCACCACATGAGAGAAACGGATTCATCGAATAACAGTTGACCGACAACCGCCTACAGTGGACAAATAGAATGTAAGAAAATGGCCGAGACAACCTAATAATTTCACGAGGGCGAATTTCAAACTCTCACTTACCGAAGCAAAGAAATTTGCAGCTGTATTGGTGACAGTAGCTTCAAGGGATGTCTTACAGTATCTCAGAGCTTTGACAAAGGTCCTCCACATGACAGCATTGACTAAAATCATGGCGACAAAGGCAAGTCCTCGGATGTACCAGGACATCTTGTCACAAAATACGTACGACTGTTGCCGAGTATAACTTAGCTGGACGTTTGTTAGCTGCTCACAAAACCACAGAGTTTCTGTCTGGTTCATTGCAAATTTCCCAAATGTGCCGGCCAGGGCTGCGAAAACCCCAGATGTCAGTGCCAAAGACATTCCCCTCCGTCCAGAAGGGGTCACAGGTTTTGGTGGTGGCCGTTCCCTTTTGACTCTGGCCACATTGTCCTCCTCGCTATCCGTAGAGTCACTCATTTTTTCGTTCAGTATTGCTCCAGCAATTGATTTGTATTTATTTCACAACCAATCATGAAGACAACGAGGTTTAAGACGTAATACCAAACGGTTTTGACTGTTTTGTCCACCCAAAAGAAGTTAAAACGTTCTCGAGCGTGTCTCAGTCTTTAAAAGTAGTCCGGCTAGTATTGTATTGAACTAAATACGACTGTAAAAACCAAAAAAAAGAACAAGTCGTTTTCTACAACAGAAAATACTCTTGTGAAAGTTCCATCATAGCCTTCTTTCTTGGTAGTCACGTCACGTCACCTAAACTCTCATTAGACTTATAATAGCTCCCAAGGCTTTCACCGTTGCTGATGCTGACCGAATAGAATGGGGATAACAAGAGAGCACAAACGGGCCCACGGGACACACAGGCTTACACGAGGAAAGAAAACGGAAAGTCACTGTTGTCCGGAAAACTAAACAGGTGATATACATAGCCAGTCTGTATACTGCATCAAAGGTGTTTCTCTATAATCTTATGTACTTTCCCTTTCTCTTTTTTTTCTCGGTTTAGATATGGTTGGGTCGGTGGGATTCGTCTGTCATAAAAATGTAATGCTTAACAACTGCTGCTTGGCTAACTTGTGATGTTTGGAAAGACTAGCTCCTTTTTGTTCAACGAAGAATTTGACTTTCTTTACAGAAAAGTCAGATACGAATTTCGTCAAAGGATTTGACTTGGATTTCCAAACAAGGTGGGCATTTTTGTTGGGGTTTCAAACACATGCTATACATTCCCTCTGATAGAAGAATGTACAGCTTTTTGTACAAGCAGAAAGTATTCAGACGTAAAAACAAAATGGAAAAGATGAAACGTGATTCTGTGAGCCACAGCTATTTCATAGGATTCGCGGAAAGGATTAAGATCGTGGCATCTTTTCGGGTTTCAATATTTATTTATCTGTTACATACTACGTGATTGAAGAAAGCCACCAAACCAGATGCATAAGAAGAGCAGGAGATTGAATCAAATGCAAATAACGTTTTTTTTAAAAGACGCACGTTACTTGTCATATGCAGAAAGCTACTTGCGAAATATATTAAACAAAAAATGATTTTTTTGTTACGTAATCCTAAAGATCATATTTCATTTCCTTCGGGTGCAGTTGCAATTTGAGTCTGGTAATGCGTATTGGCAGGGTCGCAAGAACATTTTTTGCAAAATATGAAATAGTTTTTATTTTCACAAAAGATCACATGCAACTGCACTTATAACTAACTACCTCTATTCTATGATATAAACATAAATTAAACAACAACAATAAGACCCCAAAACGCACGTACTGCAATGCTTTGAAAGGTTGCTTTTGTCTTCAAGATTGGCAACAGTTTGATTAAACTTTGTCATTTTCCGAATCTACCAACACTAACTCGCCCGGTTTGAAACTGCGCTTCTATATTTACTGGATATAGACAGCAGTTTACTATTTTGACAGCAAAGAAAAAACCAGCATGCTTTCATAAAGTTGAATCCATCATGATCTGTACATTCAGCTTCCAACTGTGTACTTCATCAGTATGACAAAAAGCATATTACTTATCCATTAACGGGATGGTATACGCCATACGCAAGAAACATCATTTCACGAGTGGTGTACGTGGTCATAAAGCGGATTATACTTATCATGTATAATAAGATTTTTTTTTGTAAAACAAATATATTCCCCATATAAATTGAAATTGCAGAGTGTTAGTAAATCTGAAAATTTGATATGATGTGGCAATATAACCTGTGTAAAGAGGTTCAATAAACGACACACGTTGTTTTTCCTCTGCGTATGTGTGTGTGAGTGATTTTTATTTTACTACAATAAGATGTGTGTGAACAACTTCCTTTATTTTTTAAAAGAAATCTGCGCACCACAAAAGACCTTACTGTATTATGGATAGTCTTCTCAATTAAAAGAAATTATGTGGTGGCTAGCGGAAAATCCATATCAAAGTGATTATAGAAACAACTCTTGAACTGATTCTGAGATAATTAAGAAACAAGGTAGAACGTAACTTAGCGGCTTAGTTATTGTTCTGAGGAAAAAAGGATGTAGGTTGAATTTAGTGGGAAATGACATAGGTAAGATGAGAAAAGTTCTGTTCAAATGTGAGAAATGGTCTAGGTGAAAGTACAAAAGTTTTCAATCAAATGTGTCTTTCTGTTTGTAAACAGCCGGAATAGCTGGGGTTACTCTTTTCGTTTGGTTTTGGGCAAGGTAAGAGAAAAAGCTGTTTAACTAATTCATGTAATCTTTGACCTGAATATCAACAGATTCTTGTCCTTGTCATGATTAAAAATGGAAATTGATTGTAGTTTTCTTGTTCCAGAGTTTGAGGAAGATATTTCTATAGTTGGGCTGGCGAGGCTCGCAAGTTTCCATCATGTACTGTCTCCAGTGGTTGATTCCTGTATTACTGCTTCCAAAGCCAGTAAACCCAGCGTTGGTCCATAACCATGTCATGTTTATGGTCCTCTACTTGACTGGTTTCTTTCTGGAAAGGAAACCGTGTACTATCTGTTCACTAGTATTTATTGTTGCTGTTGCGTTACTCTGTTACTCTGGACTAGGCAACTGTCTCTTCTGGAGCTCAAACTGTGACACTGTTCGATGTGAAAACGGTTAAGCAAGGCGTTGAAGAAAATAGTATCCTTTAAATAATGATTGTTCTCTGGTGCGTAATCAGTTAAAGTTAAATCCCCTATCCTCCACATTAAAGTGCACAAGATGAATATTTTAATAAAATATTTTACAGATACCTCTTTTGGAGGACTGAGCCTCACCCATTTGTGGATTTGGGTACGAATGCTTTAATGAAAATCAAGTGAGATAAACCCAAAGATATAATTGTTAATGGCAAAGAACGACCCGAACCAGTGTCAATATTGAAGCTCAACATTTTAAAAGTTAAGAAATAATTAAAATGGCGAGGTGGTAACTGAAGTAATATATATATATATTAAAATTTTGATGATAAGTTCCAGCTTTATGTACGTAATTTTAAGTATTACACCTAATTATATTTACGATTTGTAAGCAAAAACTGTTATCCGAGATTTTCTTTATACCGCGGTAAAAGGTGTTGGAACACCATCTCGTAAGATCGCATAATGATCTTAAGATTAAGATACGCAACAAACTTAGGTTGGCTAAAAAATCCTATTTAACTTATCGATGTAATTCACGAATGATTATAAGGAAAAAAACCTTCCTGGTACATTTTGCTATCGAATTTTTGATAAATATCTCTTCAGAATTAGTTCCTCTACTGAAACAACTAAAAAAAGGGTTTAACAAATAGAACTTCAGGAATATTTTCTGTACTGATGAAACATGTATATTTTTAGCTCTACATCTACTATTTAAAATCTGGGACGGTCTCTAGTCATGAAATACATAATAAAATCCCTGTATTTTGTGAGCTGCTCGTATATGAACAAGAATTACTTTGTATTTGCGATAAACTATTTTCGTCTGACTTGTTTGGAAACAAGGAGTTTTTAGAAAATTATATGAAATCCAAACTATAACAATATAATATTTTTGAGACTAGTGAGATTATACCCGTATAATGATTTAAAATTTGAATTATTGAATGCGGTAGAGCATGTGAAAGCCGCAAAACTAAACATGCATAATTGTAACATGCGACATCACAGAACAGCTCGAAATCGTCAAGTTATCTATATTGTAAGAAAATAATGTTCGTGCAAACTAAAAAGTAGTTTTACGAGTAGCTATAACTAAGAATCTAAGTTCGAAGGTGAAACTTATATTCAACTTAATTTTTAGACTATTTCTTCCTGTAAACACTGTTTCGTTTTGAAAAGACAGGTTGAAAGTTGTGATATATACAAGTTTTGCGAAGTGGAAAGGTTTAAATACCCCGGATTACGAAGAGATAAGTTCGTGATTTTACCACAAATAAAGCATCATAAATATAAAACCTTATGATAAATCTTGCTCACACAAGTGCTTTCCAAGTCAATCAATACTTTGTTGTTTATTAAACGCTTTAAGTTCAATCAATTCATAGTAAATACACCTTCTTTCTCCTTAACAGACAAGATAAACATAGATATTTACCTATACTTACATTCTTTTTTTATCGTCCTAACACGTGAGAAATTGCTGTAGCATATATTATGAAAGAAATCAGTTTCTTAAGATATATTATCTTGTCAGATACTTGGAGAATCACACATTTAATCAATGTCAATTGTCTCAAACCCATCGTCGCCCACCGGTTCTTCGCGTCTTCTTTTCTTAGCTGGAGATTCTCCGGCCTCTTCAAGTGTCCGCTTTTGGCCGAGGACTTTGATGTCGTTCTCCTCCAGTGGCACTATCTCTAAAACGTCGTCGTCGTCGTTGTCTTTGACATCTGGAGAAGATGAGAAACGATTAAGTATGAAGTAACTTAGGCTTAAAGATATTTGTAGAGCTTACCTTCTTTCTTAGAAGCCCCATTGCTAGACGTAGTTGCTTCCTCCTTGGGTCCTAGTTTCGATTTATCGCCAACAATCTCGAAGTAGTCGGCGGATTTATCACGGCTGTTAGACTCTTCTTCAGTCATTGCAAGAACGTTGACAATAAGATAGTAATTTTGAAGGAAATCATCACATTTTAACCTGGTGCCATCTCGAATGCTAGGGAACTCCTAAATATCGATAAGAAACAGCATAAATGACGTAGTTTAAACAGAATAGTAAAAATGCATGAAAGGTACTGAAAAGTAAACCCACCTTCAAAAGCTTCTCTTGAATTCCATCAGTTTCGCCAGGTTCACTTGAGATCAAAATACTGTCCTGCCCATCATCGATTGAGACATCCGGAGCCACCATGAACAATTCTTTCTGCAAGACCTTCTCGTTCAACATCCTAACTGTCATCTTTTCCAAATCAAGCTTAACCGCCACCTGAAGGCACACGACAATAATGTCAATGAAGAATTTTTTTTTTTCAAATTCTAAAAACAAATATTTTTCGCAATAAGAAGCAAGTTGCAAATACCTCTGGATTTTCAACACAGACGAAACATTTCGGATTAGGAGCAACGACTTCCTCCTTGGTGTACAGTTCCTTCCTGACATTTACTCGATTCTGAATGTAAATCTGGCAAGACAAGGCAAGTAGACCAAATATGTAAATACTCGCACGATGAAATGCGAATGAGATGATACGAATTATGAGATGATACGAATTAAAACTTACGATGTTGCATTTGTACCAATTTTGTTTCAAAACATTAAACGCAGTTAAAACAATGAAGCCGCCGACAATGGCATTGGTGGATGCGACTGCTGGGATGATGTTGCCAGCCATAGCTGTTTCAAGAAAATAAATTGCTTCGTTTAGGAGTTTACGTGTAGTATTTCCTTGTTACGCTACAGAATATTTACTCACACTTCGTTTCGAAGCGACTTTTCATCTCAATCCCAAAAATATGACTACGAATGTTGGCGCAAGCTGTAACGAAGTCCATTGCTGGATCGTCGTCCTTATCCCAAATCAAAGCTTCGTCTTTTCCTTCCTGAATTATAACATTAAAATATAAATATGATCAAATTAAATAAAATCATTTTAAAACATATACTACACAAATCCTTACCGTCAAGCGCTTCTTCAAGGCGTCAACACTCCTTTGGAAAATTTCCGCACATTCTTTTAACGACCATTTGCGCTGATCTTTGAGAAGTACCGGTTCATTTCCTGCGCTGGAACTTGAAGCGACTGTGACATACCAAGATGAGAGATGTGTAAGTAGAAAGGAACTTTACAAACTAACCACAGCACACTGTTTCTTTATAGCTCAAAAACCGCGGAAATTATGGTCTCGACTATTTTTTTTGTCTGCAAATTAAACGCGCAAAAGTACCGGTTCATTTCCTGCGCTGGAACTTGAAGCGACTGTGACATACCAAGATGAGAGATGTGTAAGTAGAAAGGAACTTTACAAACTAACCACAGTGGAGATAGGAGATAAAAAGTGTCAACTAACCAGCATCAGGTAAGTTATTCCAATCGAGAGGGGTGGGTGGTCTTCTTGTTTTCCATAACTTGTCCATCGAGAGTAGATAGTTTATGTCGTCATGAAAGAACTTGTGAAATAGTTTTTGCGAATCGTAATCACTGTCATGTGCCCACTGACGCGTGGAGATCTTGGCTGAGGGTTCCTCAGATATATTTTCTAATGCAGCTTTTCCTGCGTCGGCTGTACACAGGAAAAAACACAAAGTACCCTATTATCAGTCATCCTTATATTCCGCTGATTAGATGTGTAAAGATTAATTTGTAGTTTACCCATAGCTTCTGGATCAGCAGAATCGGGAGAGACATCCTCATCGGCATCAGCAACGCCAAAAAGTTGACTAGAGTAAGTTAACATTCAAACTATTAGTCCATAATGACAAATGAGTCGACAAAGAGAAAAATCGAATTATTCGGCCTTACTTGAACAAGTGCTTGGCCCAAACGATACAATGAATTGGCTCAGATGGTGTATTCCGAATAGTACATCCCGGGTAAGTCTTCAAGTGAGGTCTCTCCGTGCAGTTGAAACACTCAGTAACTCCCTTCTTGTGAACAGTAACGTTTCCGGTGATGCCAGACGACCCTGATTCAATCAATGGAATATTTGCAGCCAAACACATTCGATTGACATGACTTCTTGCCTTAGTGTTATCCAAAGCATCCATGACAAGGGAAAACTGCTTGAAGAAGTTTACGTCGTATTTCGACCTAGAAAAGGATACTCAATGCTTTAAAACCTACAATACAACGTTATTCGAAATTAAAGTTTCAGAAATAACATGAATGCGGCAGTTACTCAAAAATGCTGTCGTGATAGGTTGTAATGTTCACATTAGGATTAAACTTAAGTGCAGACTCCTTCGCCACTTCAGACTTGGGCCGACCCACGTGTTCACGACGGAATAAAAACTGCCTGTTCAAATTGCTCACGTCAATGGTATCCAAATCAATCTACGAACATTAGAAGCGCATTGTTATAATTACGATTCGAAAAAGATCTTATACATCATATCATAAGCAAGGATGAAGAAGTACTTCAATAGTCTATGCATCTGCCTGGTAAAATCACTGACTTACAATGTGAATGTCTTTGAATCCTGTCAGCACAAGGTTCTTCAACAGCTCACATCCAACGCCTCCAGCACCAACAACTAACACTTTTGACTTCAGGACAAGTTCCCTCACATCCTGCGGAACAATTCCGCTAACTTCACAGGCCATTTTCAACTTCCGTCTGACACTTCCGGAATGACCTCCCTGTATAGTGATTTCACCTCAGTCAAACCTAGGGAAGAGATATGATACCTTAAAAGGTCCACTTTCTTTTAAAAAACTGTTTTGGAAATCGAAGGTTACGAAAATTGCAGCTTGTAACAGTTCCAACAAATCCAAAGTTGACAATTTAATTCATAGATAGGGACAAGACAAGGACCAAGCCGAAACAAAACGTAAAATTTGATTCAACTCAATACAACACTAACACTAGCGTTGAGCGTATCCAGTATCCGTCGAGTCGCAAGCCAAATTTTGTGTGTTATGCACATTTTCCCTCTTTGTTTTCAAGTTGCCCCAGCTATCGATCCTCGTGCTTGTCTTTGTCTCTCGCTTGCTCGCTTCGCTTTCAGCATTACGCGTTTTCACGCAATTCGATATTGTACTCGAGAAACAAACTCGAATCAAGAATTTACAAAGCTTGACTTTTTTATTCGAAACTGAATTTTCCTTTTTTATTTTTCACGTGAGTCAAAGTACAAATAATAAATGCATGTTACAAAAGTTTTTGTTTTCTCAGTCCAGAGGAATCCAGCCATACTTCTCACATTTGCTCGTTTTTTGATTTTTTTTTCAAAAAACAATGTTCAAAAGCAATCTCTAACATTCATTCAGTCACAATACTAGGTACTACCTTCGAATAATAAATGCCTTCGGGGTATTTTATAGTTTTTCTAATCATTTTTTAAAATTATTTTACTTACATAAAATCTATTGAACTTTAAATCGTCTTGATCTAGGATTTATAAATTGCTCCTGTTGTTGTCAATATTGGAATGGAAAAGAAGGTAAAAAGTTGAGTATTTTTGAAATCGTGTTGTTGAAAACATTGAGGAAGTTTTGCAGTAACCTATGTTTTGACCCCTACTGAATTTGGTTGGAGGGTGGAGTATAAAGTTAACAGCCACCGAAGTTTATTTGAGTTTGTTTAAATAAGCTCAGTTGGATGAGCAGCGTCCTTGGTTTTGAAGACACCATTCTGGTTGAAGACGATCAGCGTTGATGCCTCGCTTGACGAGACGTTCGCGATGATGAATGAGACGGTCAGCAGCATCCCTCCAAGATGAGAAGGGGTTTGCCCAGAGACGCTCTGCGAGAGCGGCACCTCTTGGCCAAACCTTGGCTTCGAGACCCATCTCGTCAACTTGCTCAGACCAGAGGGATGCTTCTCCTCCGATGATTTGACCAGGTTGAAGGTCAATCTCTTCGGTGGTGTTAAGTTGGGCAATCACACGGAGTGGGTTGTTGTCGTACACTCGTTGCCAAGTTTTGTATCCTCCACAGGATCCACGACCTTCACCCATCTAAAATTTCAAAATATACCGATTACGGAAAATCCCTTGAGGATGTTATAAGTGCTGGGAATATTGTAATTCAATCATGAGTTTTGCTTACCCAGTCTCCAAATCCACAATCGAATTGCCATGAATCCCTGTTGGCAAAGATGACACGGTATCCCTTATCCAAAATGGCGGCCAATGACCTGTCTCTTCCGCTGTTACGGAAGGTAACAATATATCTCTCGGGATCCAAGATGTTTTCAATGTTTTCTTGAACGAGCAGGTTTGAAGCCCAAACAATTGGGGTGAGTTCAGTTCCTCGTGCAGCTCGAACAAGTTCGACGTAGGCACGCCTTTGGAAGGTAGCCCAGAGTTGAAGGAATTCTCTCTCAGTTCGGTTTCTCCTTTGAGCGCCCAAAAAGTCAGTGATCTCCTTGCTGCTGTTCCAGCAGTTGAAGTTAACATCATCTCCACCCATGTGGAAAGAGTCGGTATCAAACACACCGAGAAGATCTCTGTACAGCTTGCCAAGAACAAGGTAAGTTTGTTCGTTAACAGGGTTCAATTGTCCGCATGGGGGCTCGCTACAGAATTGATTCCATGGCTCGGCATTGACGCAAACTGCCATTGGTCCTCCAGAGGTGACTGACACTGGGGCAGGTTGGATTGTGTTAGGTCCTGGTTGAACAGCATTGCTACGCTCAAGTCCTTGCCATCCTCCGCTGATGTGAGATGGAGCATCCAACTCTGGAATAACGCGGACACCCCTAAAAGAAGACAAATAAGCAAAATCATGAGCTTTAGTAAACTTTATATTGTTTGAAAATGCGAGGCTGTTATTTAAAAAATGTACTTACTTGATTCTTGCATACTCAACAAATTCCTTGATTTCTTCCGGGAAGTAAATCTTTTCAGGGGTGTACGCTCCGTAGAGGGTCAACTGGGGCACACGTTGCGAGTAGAATGGGAAGGAGTGTGAGTCAGTGATGTGCCAGTGAAGAGTATTCAACTTGTTGTAGGACATACCATCAACCAATTTCTTCATTGCCTTCAAAGACACAAAGTTTCTTGAGGTGTCCAACATCACCCCACGGTACGCAAAAAGTGGTCTGTCAATGACAGCTCCAGCAGATACAATTTGGACAGTATCCCGTTGCTCATCGTAAGCAATAAGCTGGCTAAGAGTTTCAAGACCGTGACGAGCACCAAAGAACGTGTCTCCTCTGACTTCAGCAGTAACGACATTTCCTTGAGTTTCAATGTCAATTCGGTATCCCTCTGAGGTTTCAAGAGTAAGACGTTCCTCTGGATCGTCTACGACTACCTGTACCGTGCAGAAAAAAGTTAATTTTAATTTTATGCATAGATTTTTTTATGAACAGAGGACATTGCATCTTGATTAGGTAGTCGCATACCTGAACTTGAACAACTGTTCCTTCAATGACGTTGTCGTACTGTTTATCAAACGGGTTCTTCCCACCTTCAACATGATTGGGATGCATGCGCAAAACATTGCCCTGGAAGTCTTGGACCACTCGGTTGAGCAACTCACGGATTCTGTCAGTTGGTGCGGTGACTGGAAGAATTCTCAGATTCTGTGGCTTGAACGGGACAACGACACGGCTCAGTTCAACATCACCTACACGCGTTCAACATACAAATAAAGCTTTTATTATTTTTTCTGCATACGTAATTCAACAAGAAATTATCAGCCAAGATATTAAATCCTTTCCAATGAACCTGCTTTTTAACTTTTCCCCTAAAAAAAAACTTGTAAGTTGTGCATGTGAAAAATGAAGAAGATGAATTCTTCGCTTTTCCCCTTTCATTTTCATTGCCGATTAGTGCATTCATTCACATTAAGATGGGTTTCGTGTGTTCAGCGTAATGGACTTGAGAAAAGTATGTATCATCATAAATTGCTATATCTGTTTTTTCTCTACTCTCCCTACTTATTATGGTAAAAACTGCGAAAGCAACTTTGAACCTAAAATATTTCCCTTTCTTGATGAAAACAGGTATTCTAGTCAGGTTGGCTGGGTTGTTGTGGGTTTGGTAGAAAACTACTTCTTCCCTGATCTATTGCCTTGCCATTACACTTTACGCTTATGATTTGTCTGTTTGCTGGCTCTTGCATGGGGGCAATGACTTTGCAAAGCCTTTTGCCAGCGATGTTGTAAAGGTACGTTTAAAGAATTGAAAAAGTAAAACATGTTCCAGTCAATAATTTTTCAGCTTGGATGTTCAACTACGAAGAAATTATGGTTTGTAAGATTGTTAATTAAATTTAAACTACGAGTTGAGGTTTTGAAATTTTAACGGATCCAACATGATAGAGAGCTGAAAAGGAAAATATGAAAGAAATCGCCTTCTTCGAAGATATTTTCTGATTGTGAGTCTGATTGTCTTTAGGCAACTGACAACTTTGCACTCAGTTACAGGTACTAATGCGGCTGATTATGACAGAAACCAATAAATCAAACGTTCCCTATGAGTTCTTTTGTGCCATGTACACAACCCCAAAATGCTCAAGTTTTCATCTTGTCTTATGCCCGAAATCTTCGTATTGATTTCATCTGTATTTACACGAGAAAAGCCTTATATGACAAGAGTGCAGAACGTGTACACGAAAGACATACCTGTTGGTCTTGGCCAGATAGCCCGGAATCGACCACATCTCAGTCTGCAAGTGTCAAGCGATTGAATAACGGTAGAGTCTGATCGCAATTTCTTCACACAAGTACCGTTTTTACAGACATAGGTCCATGGGGAGGGCATGCTGTGTGACATTTAAAAATATGCATATATTATAAAATCATGACACTCACAAAGTCATATCTATTTGAAGTTTTGTTTCGACAAATTTACGGAAGAGGTCTTACCGGAAATAGGACTGCGCATTCGACTCTGCTGGAATGTACACTATCGCGAATGCCGCCACAGTGGCAATCAAAATAACTAGCTTTAATTTATCCATATTAAAAAATACTAATTTGGTAAACTATCCTACAAAAAGGAGAGAAATTCTGTAACAAATTAACTACTCCCTTCAGTACACTGAAGAAGGGAAGAAGTTTGATGGGAGCACACACTACTTTTTATAGTCTTATCAACTCTCCGGACTGTACAAAAGGGGTCATGCACTCCGAACCACTGTTTCCCTAATACTGACTGACTCTCTCCGGTGGTGGTTAAGAAACCTGAAGTTTCAGCCAAAATATTGAAAAAAATCCAAGCCACATAAAAACTGCAGAAGAAAAGAGAAAAAAAAACTTGACCGGACTTTTTTTTTCTTTTTATTCATCCATCCGTTCGTAGACTGGTTAACATGGAGGGGGTCATTAAACACTACACACACTCGTATGAATTATACAGGTACTCAAATGAATACGTAATATTGAAATACCTGCCATACAAGAAATATACCCTTTTTCTCCTCTTGTTTGTTATTGCCCTTTGGGCAGTGTGGTTTTAGCGATTTTTCAGCGATTTAGCACTTGTTGCAATGATCTTCCTTTTCACCGGGAGACCAAGTATCATTACCATCATCATCAGCAACCCAAACCGACTTAATGTATACATTGTGTGGTAGCATCTAAAATGTATCGAATGAAAGTACAAGGTATTACATGAAAAGTCATTAAGAAACCTTCGTAACTATATTTTTTCCGACATGAAAAAACCTGGCTTGTTGCTGTGTTTCAACTTGAACCGTAGGTGATACTGACGATAAAGAAGCTTTTTAAAGATAAACAACGTTTTACGGACAACTTTTGCTTGCTAGCTTCCATTTTTTTTGTAAAAAGCCAGGATTACTCTCGCTTTTACCAAATAACCCGTCGCCCAACACACGCCCGTCTACTCCTTATTGCACATTAGCAGAAACCATTGTTTAAGCGATTATATAACGTATTGTTAAAGATTCAACAGTTGAATCTTGCATCTTGGGTTATCACAACATATTCAGGAACGCGTATTTGTCAACGATTTTGACTATCAGCCGCTATGGTTTGAATGATTCAGCAAATGTCATTGTTTAATTTTCTTTCATTGAATATGTCACCACAAAAATACGGATTTACCGCAAAATGAATTTTTACATAGTTTTAAATATCTGCGCAACTCAGGGTATGCGTTTGCGGCAATAGATTTTTTCGGTTTATCCACTCAATATAGAAATCATGCATCCAGTTTTTGAGCTAAAATTTATGTAATGCTACTGACCCGAGGTTTTAAAAAATCCCTATCTATGGAAAACAAACTTGGCATCTAATGATTTTCTATTCGAAAAAACGAAAAAGATAATTAGATTAAGCTACTGTCTGGGAGAAAATCCCAGCTTGTGATATTCACCAGCTGAAAAATGCTTTCAGCTTCATTCTATTTTACCGGAATGTTAACTTATTATGGTTCACGATTTGCTTGACTTATTACGATGTATGGTTTGCAAAACAGGCTTCCTCCGGCATGGACTAATTGTACCCAATCAATGACCTCACTTTGGGTACTATTGTAAAGACATGGTTATGGTTTTCTTCATGAGAAATAAACTGCCAACATGGCAGCGTCCGAGGCGTTTTGTATGAAAGAAAAATGAAAGTGTTGATTTCTGCATCAGCTATATGCTCATTTGTTGTGCAAATCAAATTTTTACTTTCTCGGAAAACTCAAAAGTACGGAACGTGAGTAGTACCGGTAGTACTGTTATTTTTATACACGTTCATAATACGCCTGGCCTGAAACTTATAATCAAGTACATTGTGTAATTGAAGGAACTTCTAATTGGGCCGTAATGTTGTAATCTGTAAAAGTGTGTGTGGCAGAACCAAAAGTTCCAGTTGATGATAGTGCAAAGATCATTTCCCTTTTGTTTAGAGATATTAATCTTCATTTGGAGAGCAGCAAGCGATAACAATATTCATTTCTGTTGGCCAACGACCTGGTGCTAGTGTTTCTGTGACTGGGTGCCAACGCACATACTACCAGTTCTTGAAACACTTGGTTGAATCAACACACAACTTACGTCCAACTTGACTTTTCCGTCGTTTTCAAGCTTTGGGCAATAGACAACGACTCCTTACGTTCTCGCTTCTCCAAGACATACAATGTGGTAATCATGAATTCATGAAATAAGTTGATATCAGTGATACCAAAAGAACAACCAGTTGTTCACCCTCAGGAATTACACGGCCAGTGACCCTCCCCCAAGTATTCAAGGCAATCTTGTAATTGAAAATACTATGCTCAGCCAGTTTACGGTTGTATTACAATACCTCTGAGGGAGATATCAAATAGTTAGTATATTGAATGCATATCATGCATCGATTAAAAGTAATGAAACGAAAAGATGAAAAAATTTCTCTTCCGATTTGATAGGCACTCGCTGAGTATTTTCTGGGGAAAAGTGTTTCTTCATAAATTTCTACTTATGCCTTGTACGTAGGTATTTACAATATGAAGTAAATTCTACAATGTTAAACGCAATTTTCATTTACTAATGGATGCATGGAAAGCGTAAGCCAGAGAAAGATACGCTGAAAAACATGGTGCACTAGCACTCTTCAGAATGGACGATATGGACAGTAATCATTGAAAACACTTTAGAGCCAATCATTAGAGTCACTGCAAGACATTTCCGAGTTGGATTAGAAAGCAGATAAGTTTTTTGTCAAATCGCTGTGCGGACATATTACTATTAGTCATCTTAGTTCAAGGATATCTTGTAGTAGAGTAAGGAGGAAGGTCCACCAGTGTTTAGCACAAATCGTTCAAAATAACATGTGGCTTTGTTGATGCAACAAAGAGTTCTACTCTTACTCCAAACTCTTAATGAAATGCATATAAAAGTCGCAGATTATAAATCAAACTCACTTCGAACGTCTCCTCACCGATATTGAGATAAATTTGAGTTGATTATTCACGTAGTGTTTATTCTGTATTCATAAGGTCATGACTTTAGACCAGATATTTTAGACAAATATCTTAATATTTAAGACAATTTTAGCTTTTATTGTCCTTCGAAAATTCAATTTGCAAGTAGAGAACAAAGAAATAATGTTTTGTTCACTACATTCGTGCGATCCATGCATGCATCCAGTAATGTTCGTTCCTGCGACCAGCCACGTCTTACTGAATGCGGATAGAGGAGTAAGCATCCATCTGAACATTGTAAACACATTTCTACATTTCAAATTTTATTGGTTGCATACAGTTATTCAAAATAATCTAGATCATTGCCACATTACTTGTTTAAGAATAAATCACTATCAAAGAAAGCAAATAAGGGAGTTACTATGTGTTTAGGACAATGGCTGGCTTAGTTGTACTGAATGCGTTTGGTTTTTGCTGCATGGCCGATTTACACTGTAGTATGGTCTCATCTCATCTCATGGTATACTGTTCTCGTAAAATTCCGTTACAAACATGGACGATTCTACTGCATCTTCTAACAAGCCTAATTCCAGATTTAAATGTGTTTCTAATAGGATCTTCTTTTGATTGCTTAAAACAAGATCAAGATCATATTTTGACAATGTGTCTTGATGGTGAGATGTCTTTGTAGGGATGCTACTTGCTAACTAATTGAGAATAAGCGTTCATGCATAGCAGACACTACAAAAGATATTATGCCCGAGCAATATGCGTTACCAAAAATGAAAGGTTTTTAAGAGGGTGTTCAATATACTGTATTGCTTCATTCATAATGTATGCATGAAGTACCAATGCCATTACCTTTTTAAAAAAATCAAACTCGTCAGGATGATCCGTGACTATTAGATATCTGGTCAACAACACTTAGAGCGTGCCATGTCTTAAAATGGAATTGAAGCAACATTGAAAACCCATAAGATTCAATTTAATCCCCTTATCACAATGTAACATGCATGCACCAAGGCGTAGCCTTATCCTTGATTGACTACTTGCACAAAAAGGCAGATTCGGTTCACTATGAGTCAATCGTGTGCGCAGTGCACTTAGGATCTCATTAGCTTGGAGTCTGTCAATCATTACAGAGCCGGCTGCCGACCACTCTCAATAGGCACAAGCTTGGCGCAAGTCCCATTAGTGAGCTCCTTTAAAATTTATGCCAGCTTCAAAATCTGTTGCAATCGTCAATTTGAATTATTAACGAATCACGCATATGTGGTGAATTATGAGGAAACAAACAGCAGTTTTGTTCCTGGCCGCGATTGCCGTCAGCCTAGCCTCGGTAGTCCTAGCAGATGTGGGAGGGTTACCACCATCCAGGTAACACAAATAAACACTATTAAGACATTTTACCTGGACCACTACGTATAACTTGCCAAGTTACGATTTTGTGAAACCTTTTAATAGTTACCTCCATGAGTCGCCGTGGACGTGGATATGCAAAAACTCGACGTGCGTGAAATACGCAAAAGACGACTTATCCACGTCAGAGGAAGGGAACCCTCTCCAAGTTTGCAAACTCAACTGTGGAAAATATGGGGCATTGCTACCTCATCCTACAGGAAAGGTACACTAACTACATATGTAGTAAAAAAACGATTGAAATATAATGCCAATCAATTTCAAAATAATAACTTGTAACTCATATTGATGATTTGCCCTAGGCTGAGCTTGGCAGTGGCTCTGTGATGTTTTATCCTCAAAATGTCAGGTTCGCTCCGGTGGAAGCTCCAGCTGCCAAAGTGCTAAATTTAACTAAGGAAGCCTCCAAGATTTTTAAGTCTTATTTAATTAAGGTACGCAGAGTTGTTTCATTTGAAGTAAACGAAAAACCAATCAGGCTCCTGATCCCGCGTATTTCTAAATCGCATGTTCTTTTTGTTTCATCATTTTTAAACAGATGCACCCAGATAATACAGGGAATTCAGCGCCATTCCCGAGCGGGACAGCGGCTGATCCCATCTCATCCAACCAGGTCCTCATTCAAATCGCCATTGCGCACCCGAATTCAAAATTAACTCTGAATACTGACGAAGGATATCTACTTTCTGTCCAACAGCAAGACAACAAGGTTCAAATTCACATGCCGAAACATTTTGAAAATCTAATTGCAATCGCAATCCAGCTTATTCGATTTTTTACATTTCCAGCATTTGGTGATGGTTTCGATCACGGCCAATACATATTTCGGAGCAAGACATGCTCTTGAAACTTTGAGCCAACTTGTTGCATACAATGACGAGATGAATTGCTTGCAGGTAAGCCATGAAACTTGTGCTGGTTGTATTTTACTGCAATGATGATATGATTAGCTCATATAAAACGTTTTTCATGTAAAAAATTAATCCCACATAACAATATAATATGTCGATCATTTATTACTTTACATAGATCTTGGATAGAGCTCTCATTCAGGATAAGCCTGTTTTCAAGTACCGGGGGATTATCCTGGATACGTCCAGAAATTTTATTTCTATTCCCACTCTAAAAAGACTTGTTGATGGAATGTCGTTTAATAAACTCAATATGTTTCATTGGCATATTACCGATACTCATTCGTTTCCGTTTTACTCTAAAAGCGTTCCAATGGTGAGTTCTGAGCAAATCGTTAAAATTTCTAAACTTGTTTTGTAACTCCATGCAAGTAATACTATGTTGGGTTATTTTTCTTGCTAGCTAACAAAATATGGTGCCTACTCGCCACGTCAAATCTATACGGTCGAAGAAATGAAGGATATGGTCGAATACGCGAAGGTTCGCGGTGTCAAAATTGTCGCTGAATTCGATGCTCCTGCACATGTTGGTAAGAAAAAGCAAACACGTCTTGAAAGAAAAAGTCATGCATCACAGCATAAAAATGGGCTTTTTGGAATCTTTCAACTCAGGCAACGGTTGGCAGTGGGGACCCAAGGAAGGTAAAGGCGACATGGCAGTTTGCATTAATAAAGAACCCTGGCAAACATATTGCGTTGAGCCTCCGTGTGGACAACTCAACCCTGTCAATCAGGCCATGTATGAAGTTCTAGGTATAAAAAATAACCAATTACGCTCAGAATTCCCGAATAGATATTTTTCCAAAGAATGAATTGCAGCAAAGCAATTTTTAATCCATATGTTGTATTTTAAGGTAAATTGTATCGCGACATGCTGGAAATTTTCGATAATGATCTCTTCCACATGGGTGGAGATGAAGTTAACGTTCAATGCTGGAACGACACTGCTGAAATTACAGATCATTTAAAAAGAAACGGCCAAGATCTCAGTCATGAAAGCTTCATTGGATTATGGAACACTTTCCAGCAAAAAGGTAATTCAAATCAAGTGAGTTCCTATGTTTTCAAAAACCAACAAACACCCTTTTATCATTTGAAAAATGCTATTTTTTCGCAGCCCTGAAGCTCATCAAGCAAACAAGCAAAGACGTTTCCGGACCTAACAGCGATTTGACTGCTATTTTATGGACATCTGACTTAGTGTCAAAAAAACATTTGTTGGAATACGTGAACAAAGAGGATTACATTGTTCAAACATGGACCACTGGTAAAATGTTACATACTATACTCCCCTCCCCCATACTTCTATATAACATACTTCCTAAATAACTTCTTGAATACTGATGTTTATGCACAGGAAATGATGAAGTCATCCCATATATGTTGGACAATGGATACCGTGTCATATTTTCCAACTACGATGCATGGTACTTTGACTGTGGCTATGGAGCGTGGGTTGGCGAGGGTCCAAATAATTGGTGCTCTCCTTACAAAGGCTGGCAACAAGTTTACCTCAATTCCCCGTACAAGATCTACGCAAATGCAACAAGCACAGAGAAAGCAGGAAAGGCTCTCGAGGAAGGCTTAATATTAGGAGGCGAAGCCGCCATGTGGAGCGAGCAAGTGGATGGAACATCCCTTGACAGCAAACTATTTCCGAGAGCATCCGCTCTCGCGGAAAGACTGTGGTCGAATCCATCCACAGGATGGTATGAGGCTGAACCGAGAATGGTGCAAAACCGACAAAGATATGTGGAAAGAGGTGTTTTTGCCGACAGACTTCAGCCAGAGTGGTGTCACCAAAACGAGAATTTATGCTACCTTTAAGCGTAAAGTTTTCCTACAGATTTCTCTGGGTACAACAAGATTTTTTATGACGTTCACTTAACAAAACGTTTCTCTCAGCTTAAGTTTTTTACTCAAGATTGACGAATTGAATTTATGACAATATACGTTTTTATTAACGTGTAACTTTTTTATTAACAGATTAAAAATTTACACCCCGATTCTTAATGTTTTGCCTTCATGTTGAAATTTTTTCAAATGTTTTCTCGCATACTGGTAGTTCTGGCTGTGTAGGAGTGGAAAGTGCGCTTTCAGGGGGTAGTTCTGGAGTTCGACATCGTTCTGTTGAGTCCGTAGTACGCAATGTCCTCTTTTTCCTCACACGACACTCGCCTTTCAAGATGTACCTGAGAAGGCCACACGTCAAGAACTTGGCAATAGCTACCATACAAACTTTCAATCTTCGCTTTCTCTCTGCGCGCTTGACAGCTTTCGCCTCCTTTTTTGAAATTCTCACAGGTATCCCTACATTTCTAGGTCCAAATGTTGTAGATCCTACGGTTTGTACTGATTCATTTATTACTTTTAAAGACTCCTTCAGCTGTGCAAGTTTAAACCAGCATCTGAACAGAGAATGGCCAGTCCTCTCCGAATGCTTTTTTTGTGTGGTTTTATTTTTGCGGGTCGATTTTTTCTTGGAATTGACCAGTTCCTTCCGTCGCGGACAGTCCTTGTTAGGACACTGGCCACCAGAGGAAGTATAACTGTTCCAGTTTTCACAACAAATTCGTCGGTATACTCGGGCTGCACGCATTCGACTCTGAATCATGTGCTGTTTTCCCATTTCCTTTTTGAACTTAAACTCAGAGGACTGGTCGATACCCATCTGAGGAAACTTAGTACCTTCTACCCAACTGATTATTGTTCTACCTCCTATCGTCCCTTCAAAGCTTGTCTCGTCCACACTATCAGGGTACGTTATAAATGATACTCCTCTTGGAACAGTCTTGGTTTTCAGGGCACAGACCAAGGCATTCTCATCTTGCCCACACATTTTTCTGCTGCTCAACCAACGGCTTTGACTTAAGGAAAGGTTGCTCAGTGAAAACCAACTTGGCGACTTATCCTTTTCAATGGGTGGAAGCATAATGGTTTGATGAGTAGCCAAAATAGGGGGATAGGATTGTCGTCCAGCTGACCTTCGAGAGTGGCGTCTTGGCAAGGGAATTAGATACTCCTTTGGTCGCTCTCGAACTAATTTGTGTATAGGAGTGTTAAAAAGAATTTTTAGGTACTGTAACTGCAGAAGAATTTCTTCTTCTTCAAAGCTTATTTGACTTTGGTTCAAGTAGTTGAACAGTATTTCCTTGAGCTTATCCAAGTTCGATAATTGAACTGGAAAGGACTCCAAAAACACAACGGTCTGCGCCCTATATATTCCCCCTTGTAAGTTTTTCTGGCAAAGATGGGATGAAAAGGAGGCATGATTTGACTTTAGAATTTCTTCTTTATTTTGGGGTGCTGTGAGACGGAGCTGGCGATGGGGACAATATACGCTAGGGAATTCATGAAAACTGTCATGTACGTCACAAATCCTATTCGGAGGCACAAAACTAAAGGAAAACGTTTTCCAGAATTCATTGTACGCTGAGAGGCGGTCTAAACCAGGTTCCCTTGCATTTTTGAGTATTCCCTTTCGTCTGGTAAGCTCACTATCTTCGTCAGTGGTAAATGGAAGACTAAAATTGGTAATGTAGTATGTATTTTTTTTAGATCGCGTCCTTTTCTCTTTTTTAATTTATGTTTGAAATGCAACCTGCCTCTTCGCAGAATGGAGTCTGCCATTTTCCATCCACTGTCCTCCCAACAAGATACCCTTTCTGTGGAGTTGTCGTCTGGAACGGCGGGCCATATTGCTCATGGCATGAAGTAGTTTTGGCAGTTGCTGGATGGCACATGATGCGATTGTTACAGAGTTTACTGATTCCTTTGAATATAACATTACCATTACTATTTTTTTCATTACTATTTACACGTGAACAGATGCAATTTTAGTTTATACCAGCGAAGCTCTTGGCATATAAGTTTTTGGTCGCATCCTGAATCTCTAAAACCCGTTAGCTATAAGTTTCAGAATCATTTTCTTCCATTAAAAGACGATGTAAATGTAAATTCCATTAAATGTAGTCACGATCTCAAACATGGTCATGACAATAGACAAAAATTTCAGTAAGGCTTCAATGAACGGAATAATATGGCTTCAATCAACGCTTGGGTGTGGTAACTTTTAACTAAAACTTTGCAACCGAAAATAAAAGACCGTTTAATTTGCACCTTGCACCTCAATGTTTATCGTTAGAGGAGCTCCTCGGGGCAGAACCAAATTTAATGAATTTAATGATCGAATTCGCCGTTAGCTGTTGAATAATGAAAGGATCTCTCTAAATGAAAAGGCTAAATTAAGAGAGCAAATAGCAAATTCTATCCATAATGGAAAGCAAAGAAGAAAGCTGCTACGTTGAGACTACTCCAAAAAACTTTCAAGATTTTTTTTGCTTTTATTGTATACAGTAAACAATTGAATTTAAAACTATTCATCAAGAAATTCCTCCACCATTTTGACAAAATCTTCGGCATACTTAAAATGCAGGTTATGTTTTCCGTCTTGGAATATGTGTAACCTGGTGTGTTTGGAACATTTTTGTATGGATTATCAAAAGAATTTTTTTTCTGTTTGGGATATTTATGTGTACTGAACAACAAACCTTGAGTTTCTAATGTGCTCCTGTAAATACATCGGATGTTCGACGGGGACCATTGCATCCTTCATTCCATGTAAAATGAACGTGGGGCGATCAATTTTAGGCAGTATCTCTTTGAAGAGATCGCCACCACTTTTGTGCACAGTGTCAAAAGCTTCAATCCATTCGGTCCATTTTTCTCGAAAGTAACTTTCTCCATACATCTTGATCATGGGAGCTTTCATTCTTTCCGACCAGTTGTCAATATTTTTTACCTCTTCGCCAGTTCAATCAAATCGCCCATTTTATACACCATCTCTTTCAGCTAATTAATTGAGAATGCACTTACGATTGTACAGTTTCATGTCATCATCGGTGATGTAAGCATTTCCTCCCCAAATGACTAGCTTATTGACAGAAACAGGGTACTTTGCTGCCAAGATGCAGGCAGTGTTGGCTCCATCACTCCAACCCAGCATGGAAAACTTTGAGTACCCCAGATTCTACAATCGATGGGATATGGTTTCCATTATCATTTACATGAATTTTACTCCGATAGTCATGATATTATGTAGTAGGAAACCTTCATTAACTTTTCCGCGTATGCTGCGTCACGATGATAAAATTCTGCCCCTTCCGAGAAATCCCTATCAGGGGGTCTGCTTTTTCCATAACCTGGAGGATCCCAAGCGATAAGGGAATATTTACTTGGATTGAAACTGGGCAGTATAGGGCCAAAGTCAGACTCAATGAACCCTGTGTAGAATCAGGATATCCATTCAAAGCATGTCTTGAGTTCATATCACAAGCATTGCATAATACATCTGACATTGACATAGTTGTAGTCAGTACATTATAGAAATTTGCAAAATTTGTGTTACCACCACGCACCGAGTGCACCAGGTAGACAAAGTACTGGATGGGGACCTTGTCCAACTTGTTCAATATTTATGTTGACGCCACAAATATTTACCTTTGTCTGAGCCAGACGAGGGAATGTGTGACCAGTGTGAAAAGCCTTGTTCAAGACAACACGCCTAAACTTTGGCCGACAACGTATTGTTTTTAGTCGAGACCTTAGCATGGCTTACAAAATTAATAGGCAATTTGTAACTAGACACCAATGCGAGCACTTTAGTGGAAAAGTTGCACGATTGACAGTGGACATCAATACCAAGTATATGACAGCAATTGAAGCCCGGTCAAGTTCTACTATCTTTGGGGTAGGTTGCAAAGGATAAATCAAATACTAAATGTTGCATGGATGAATAAGCAATGACCACGTCCATGAACCAAGTTGAACCATTATTATGTTACCTAACGATACGACATAAATAAGTAAAAATCCGTAAATATTAATTTTCAAGCAAAAAACAAAAATCTCAAAAATGGACGCAAAATAAACGGTCACTGATCGTAGTGTCATGAAGCTAATGTAAAATGACGACAACAAACTTGTTCGACAATAGTAATGGGTTTGGTCCCTCCAGTTCATCGCCATTCCAAGAGCTTACATCAGCCTCACCGTCAGCTATACAACCCACCATGCGATATGATGAATTGATTGGGGAATCAGAAGAGGAGGATCAACCCTTTGAGGTCATTGCTGTTAAAAATGAAGCTGCTGGTGCGAGGAAAACTGCAGATATGGCGATCACAGTAGACCTAGATACAACCGTGCCTATCTCAGCGGAATCGGTAGCGCCACAAACGGAAGTTGGCAAGCCACAGGTGATAGTCAGGATTCGACCGAGCCCTCACATTGACTTAGCATCAACATTTGAGGTGGATCCAGCAACAAAAATGATTCAAATTCGTGTTGAGAAGGATCCTCGCGTTGGAAGCGTTTCGTCCCGACACCATTCGGCATCTTATTTATACTTCCCCGCTGATGACGTGCTTGAGAACTCAAGCCAGGAAGTTACTTTTAAAACAGTCGCTGGAGACATTGTCGAAAAAGCAATGTCGGGAGCGCCTGGAATGATTGTCGCTATTGGGCCGGAAGTGTCCGGGAAAAGTTTTACATTGTTTGGACTTTCAGGGCGCTACCGAGTATGAATAAACATTTTCCCCTAATAGAGATAAGTTTCGTTAATACATAGTAAACAACTTCTTGCGTATCACTCAATCAGAATCGCGGTGTTGCTGCACGAGCACTTGAAAAAATGTTTGAAATCAAGGAACGCAAGCAAGGAGAGATTGACTACAAATTTGGAATCGGCATTGTCGAAGTACGCCGCGACAGAATTCGAGACCTCTTGACACTCTCTCCAAACGAGATTAATGAAGTTAGTGACCGAGGTCCTAAAGGAATGTATGTTGAAGAGGTAGACTCCATGGAACAAGGTCTTGGCTTACTCCTTCGTGCTCTTGTTGGCCAAAAGCTTATTCACAAGGAAGCGTATGAGCGATATCATACGATTGTCTACTTTGAGATTCTCGCTGGATCACCAGTAAATCCAGAAATGCTACTATTTCAAAGTCGCATCACCCTTTGTGAAATTTCAGCTCCAAATAGTACTTCCTCCCAGTCTAGCCCTCGTCAATCGGTATCAACTTTTCAGGCACCCTGCAGTACCCCACCCCCAATAAAACAAGAAAACAAATTTAAAGTAAAAAAGCAAGCATTCCCTTCTACGAAATGCTGCAATCCTGGATCAAGTACAGGTCCATTAGCTGAATCCATTGCGGTCCGTCGTGATGTTTTCGCTTTAGAACAAATTTTCCTGAAGGCCAATGAAATGTTCCGCTTACAAAGGTACTTCTCAAAAGTAGAGAATTTAGGGTTATCAATGGTAGCTGCTGAGAGGCGCAAACTTTCCTCTGGTCACAACTTTCGGCACAACAGATTGGCACACTGTCTCAAGGATATTTTAAGAGCGGATATGGAAATTCGGATCATTCTTCATGTACGACCGGACAAAACCTCTTTGCGGAGTAGCTTGGAAGCTATGAGATTTGCTGAGCGCTGTCGATTAGTTCCTAGCAATTTGGGAGGCCCTCGACGTAATACCAAACTCAATCGCACCGATGATCAAATTTTGCAAGAAATGATTACTGAGATTGCTCCAGAGCTGATGCACCCGGCAGCAAACATGGGATCGATGAACAGTGAAAAAATGAAAGTAATTCATGACCAGGCAATTCAATACTTTGAGAACAATATAGATAGCATGAAAGTTTGCACAAGAGAGAAAGTAAAAACAATGTTCGAAAATTTCCGAGTTCTTTGGAACTTTTTGTGGGAATTGGAAATGAGCTTGACACTGAAAAAGGTGGAGGAACAGATGAAACAAGAATTGGAAAAGTTCAATGATCAAGGGGAAAATCGGGGGGAACCAAGGGTAGCAGATAACGGACCAAATACGAAAAGGAGTATCGATTCTACTGTACAAGGAGAGTATGATGAAGTTGGGGTTTCAAAGAAGTCATTGAGAAAAAGTAGAAAAGATAAGTCACAAAAGAAAAAGAAAGAAAAGACTAATAGTAGGCGCTCCACTATGAAGACCACCCAAAAAGAATCCGAGGTATCTAAAGCTGCTGCTGGCTTGGATGTCACTGAGTTGGAAACTGAGGAAGGTACGACGCCAAAACAAAATCGAGCCAGTAATACAGATGAGATGACGTCACCAATAGACATAGGTGCATACATTGGCTCGAATGAGCAAGAGGGTGGGGAAGAAGGGGAGGATGAAATGATTATAGGAGGACAAGGTGAGTCTAAAAGGCCTACAATTGTAGGAGACAAAGATATTCCAGATCCAGAAGAGGAAGAATTAGTCCAAAATGATGAAGAAATAGTTACGCGAGCACAAGGAGATAGTGCTGGCTCACAACCACAATCTAGTCCTCATGGAGAACATGAACATGTAAACTCGGGCTCAAATAATCCCCAGACTGACCTAGCAGCCCGCCATAACTCGGCTTTCTTTGCGCGAGATGGACATAACAGTTATAGGCTGAATAACGGTCTTGTTCAGGGAGGAAATACTAAAACAGCATTGACGGAAGAAGAATTAGCGGAACTGGCAGCTCAACAAGAACAGCAAATATCAAACAATTTTGAAGAAATGAAGAAAGTAGCGAGAAGACAAGCTATTCACTTACTCAGAACTGGTATAAGTCGGCCCCAGTGGATGAGCCTGTTTTAGGTAGTAGCAAGACAAATAGGAAAAAAATAACACGGTAAATCAATTCTGCACACTCAAATGTCGCCTGCACAAAAGACAGATAAAAAAATACAAATCATACTCTTGTGTTAAACTGCAGTATAATAAAATAAACCAAATACTATGATAAATGTTGCTCTTTGTTGTATTAAGTCTGCATGGATGAATAAGCAATGACCACGTTCATGGTAAAAAGTAAAATAGGTATGGTTTTTAATACTATGTTTAAAGCTGCTGGTAACACAAATCACACGAACATAATGTTGTTTGAAGTTCAAGGCAGGCAGGAAAACAGGTATTTCATGTTAAAACTTTGGTACAAATAGATACTTTGATATAAGATACAATAATACATAATTACATACAACGTAGTTTCCAGCACATTTATGCAAGAAACACATTTTAAGAGTCGATAAACTTTGTAACAACTGCCAAAAATTCATCCGTGAACTTTAAATGGAGATTGTGCTTTCCCTCCGGCATCAACCACAACCTGAGGAAGAAATCCAATCAACGCATCAGTTAAAAATGGTATATGATATCACAATCACAATAATTTGTTATGTTGAACAACATATGCATCCACTTACTGTGAATTGGCGATGTTATCTCTCATGAACTCAGCGTGCTCAACCCCCAACACAGGGTCCTCTTCTCCATGAATGATAAGTGCTGGACATGTGATTTTAGCCAAACCCTCCTTGAACGTGGAATTTAGGCCTTCCTCATAGAAATCGGACACAGCCTTGTGCCAATCCTGCATCATTTTGAGGAGGTAGTCACGACCATACATGTCGAGTGCTGGCTTCAGCATTTTAGGAGACCACATATCCAAATCTCCCATTACTAGAAATAAAAACAAGAGATCTAATTAAAATCACTTCTCGTGGAGTTTCACCCAAAGCACAATGTACTTACTTTTAGTAAACATCACAGCTCGTTCATCAGCATAAGCATGAGATCCCCAAGTTACAAGATGTTGTACTTTGGTCGGATAATCCGCAGCGATGTATCCGCCAGTAATACCTCCATTGCTCCACCCAAGTATCGAAAACTTATCGTAACCAAGTTTCTGTAAACAGTCGCAAAGGAAATAGGGCAACTTAATAAATAGCTTCGGATAATATTTGTCGATCTAGTATTTTTCATGATGCTTTGAGATTCTTACTTCCATTAGTTTTACAACCGTATGCCCATCCCTCCGGTAAAACACACCAGAGAAGTCCCGAGTTGGAGGTCGACTTCTTCCATAACCTAAATGTTAAATGTAACGACAAAGGTGTTATTCAGATTCATCTACACAAATGAGTTGAATTTCTACGCGAACACAAACGACAGACCTGGTGGGTCCCAAGATACCAGCGTATACTTTGATTTGTCCATCTTCTGAAACAGTGGAGCAAAATCATTCTTGATGCAACCTACACAAAACCACGATTAAAAATCCGGCATCATAATTTGAAATATTAAAGGTTTTATGCACCAACCAATAATTCCAGGAAGCAGAAGAACGACGTGATCACCGTTCCCAGCCTTATCCCAATTGATCATGATTCCGTCCACTTCAATTTTCTCTCTGGAGCACCCCAGAGTGTCCAAGTTGATTTCATTGTCGGGACTTGCAGCGTCTGCAAATTTGGCGACTGCTTCAGTCGACAAATTTTTCGACCAGCTCTGCAAAGTCCTCACAGACGGCTGGAGAAAAGCATTGCTAACTTGTGAAACTTTTGCCGTTCCAGTACTCCCGGCAGCAAATTTACTGCTCAAGTACATGGATGACACTTGTCTTGACAGAGCCCTCATTGCAGCAGACATCACTATTGAAAAATTAAAAAGAATTACTACTTGCGAACCCTTCAACGCACAGTCCTATTAGCCTAGTTTCCCCACCGAAGCGATACTGAAACTCTTGCAACGCATCGCACTCGTAAAAATAATTGTTGAAAACCGAAATGATAATCACCTGGTTTCACTGCTTCCTGTTCGTGGGACTGAACATGGTAGTGGAGCAGATATGATATGATGAATCGAAACGGATCTCTCTAACAATGAATCAACAACGCTACGTCAAAAGCCAATACACCATACCACACCCGGCCTTAGGAAAAAAACTTTTCATATAAAATTCATTACCCACAGGTGTACTTTGGCTTACCCTAAAGGTAACGAAAGCCGGCTTTAGAGAGTATCACTAATGTAGGGTGTGATAGGGAGGAAATTCTTTGTTGATGTAAGATGGCACGATTTTTCATAGTTGCAATAAAAGGTTGTAGTTGTGCTCATAAAAAATTAGGGGTATTATACCTATCTGATGATGGAGAAACTAAGCCACAAAAATTATCTGTTTGTAGGTTTCATTGCAACAGCGTCGAGGTAAAAATACAGGTGTATGGTATCAAAAAAGTAGTTTTGTAGACTGGTTGACTAGACTATCATGCGTTGAGGGCATCCCTGAGAGATGTATGAAAACAAGATGGTAATGTGTGCCGTTTCTTTTTTTTTACAATAATGTATGTACTTTTGACTTTGATACTGATTAGTTATGAAACATAAGCGCAAAATTTGGCTATGACGGACATATATTTTATGCTTGTGTTCGTCACTAAAACCACTTGCATGGGTCTAAGCGTTGAATTTGGGATTTTAGAGCATTTACCAATTTGTACTAAGAGTTCCCTACACGAAGAGGTAATAACGTACTTACCATTAGAATACTCTTGTTCTTATTATTATCATTAAGTCGTACTTCTACGAGACCATTGAATCATAGATGGCTCTTGACGCAATTAAGCGACTTTTAAGGTACAATGAGGTTATAAGACACTTGAATATAGTTATCCTGGCATAGTTAGTAAGTTAGCATAGAATGTATTACAACGTTACAACCACTAAACAGTTATTAAAATTTAATCCACAAGAGGTACATAATATAGTTTACAAAATTAGAAAATAGTTTAAAAACAAAATGCTCTTACCTATAGTTGATAGTTGCTGAGAAATCTGACCGTTGCCTCGAGCCAGCTGGAACTAAAACTGTTGCTCCCTCAAGTTTGCGAATATTATGGTGGTAGATGTGGTCTAGTTGTGTATGAATTTCGCTGCTAATAGTACGATCTATATACTAGCCGGACGACGGAGGGACTGGATTATTGACATTTTACAATACGGCGAAGCAACCAAACCACTATATGCCAAAAACCAAACGCTATCAGTGTTCTGCTGCAATTCCAACAACTCCAGTCTTGTAGCACCACGTTAAATCGCAACTTGTGTACTTTGCTCACACTAATCAAGAATTTTCGTACAGTACTGAAGAAGACTAGCGGCCTGCTAACAGATCGTTTATTTTGGGGATTTTCGATGAAAAGAAAATCGATTATGAAGTACAAAGTACAACACCATGAAACTGTCAGTATTCTGTCAATCTATCTACGTTTCCCTTTTGCCCTTTTGCTCAATACCAGTCTGCCGAATACCTACGGAAAATAGTTTTTTGCAGGATGCTTGTAAATCGTTCCTGATGAACATTAGATTTAATTGCCCATGAACATTAAACCTGCTGGAATAAGGCCAGATGAAACTACACATTTATCTAAACTGCAACCCCATGAGTACATGAATAACACAATGATTTTGGTGGATGGTGTAATCTTTGGATTTAAACATGAGAATTCAACACAAATATTCGGTATATGTAATGCATCATTTTTTATTAGGTTAGTATATAATAGCTTTTCTCGAGGTTTTTTGTGTAAATTGAAAATAACACAATAGTGAATTTTTATGCCGGTTGACCGATGTATAAATAACCATTGTCATTTTTGCATTGCTTTTATGTTTCCCAAATACATATTTTTGAACCTTGGATATGTTCTTTTAACATAATTATCCTTTCTTAATAAAAATGGAATACATTTTAAGTCACTAAAGGCATGTGTAAAACCCAAAACAAAATTTGTATTAACGACTTTGGTCGACTACGTAAATGGGATTACAAATTGAACAAATCGACTAAATAACTTAGAACAACTTTCATCACGTGTAGTATTACAGTTAGTACCATTTTGTAGACTATCATTGATTGCATATGGAATAAAATAGTTTGAAAAGTTTTATGCTCACATAAATAGTATATTATGTCTTCAAGTGTGTCAGAAGTGTCACAGTGGTGTGGGTATAAGTTGTATTTTTCGCTTTTATAATATAACAAATTCGAAGACCGGTCGATTTTCATATAGATTTGTTTGTATACGAAAACTATAGCAGAGAAAAACGTGTCATTTGTCTGGAATGGGATATTGCGGAACTGTTTAACTAAATCTATTAAAACGTGTGTAGCACATAAATATTAAACTGATAATCTGTTTATCTCTCAAAAGTAAATATAATATAATCTCTAATATCTCTCATTTCTATCATATATCTATCATATAAAGCGCGAGTTTGTTTTCGCTGCACCGTAAAAAGCACATTTTAATTCCATATTTAAATGTATTCTGGATTTGCATATAGTATACCCGTTTCAGGAATTCCCCTTTCCTACTGTTCTGCATAGATGCACAAAAATAGCTGAGAAGAGTTTTGGCATGTTTTTTCTCATGCTTTAAGTTTTATAAAAACAACTGAAATGGTTATTACAAATTGCTGTAAGGTGACAGGGAATTACTTTGGTTTCTTGTTAGTTTTGCATATATATGTAAAGGGCTTCATGTACTGCATCATCCACGTGGGATTGAAACAAAATGCATTTTCTTATGATTATCTACATAGTTATAGGTTTGACTACTAGACCTAATGCAACATAAATGCTACAGATTTGATTCAAGTGTAAATATTGATCGTATTAACTGTTGTAAGTATAACTTTCCATGATACTTTTCATCAGTCAGATTGGTCATCTGAAGAACTATCATCGGAATCCGACGACGAGTCATCTTTTGTACTCCCATCTTCACCGTCAGAGCTTTGGTTATCGTTTTCCTGGCTACGTTGCTCCTTAGAAGACGGAGACCTTTGGTTTTCACGATTTGCTTGTTTATCGTTGTGATGAGCTGCTGAATTTGTCGGGGGCTCTTCATCATCAGACTCGTCTTCATCATCTTCCTCTTCATCGGATATTTGAGAGCACCCTGATAATCTTGTAGACAGATCCATCGCAGGAGATTCCGTTTCTTCCTTCTTTGGGATTTTTATACGAAGTTTTTCAATCTTTGCAGGAGCTAAACCGATATTGAGAGGAAAAAAAATTAAAGAATACGTGTACCAAACAACATTGTGGACTCTAAAATTAGCAAACTAACCGGCAGGTTGTGGTATGTCTTTCGGCTTGGATTCCACCGGCTGCGGTGCGACCACCTTGTCGACTTTATTGACCCTTGGGAGCTTTGCTTGATTTGGGTAACGTAAGTTGTACTGGATGAAAATTAGTTTTTCCGACTTCTCCTCATCAAAGCTTCCTCCACAACTGGCCGCGAAAACAGATGCCTCCGGCATGCTACACGAAGGGGACACCTTCCCCAGCGATATTGCTATATTGGATAAGGCAGAATCACCTTGCACCATTTTCCACCAGGACGAGACATCCAGCGTTTGTCCTAGCTTCCATATTTTCTCTGTGGAGTACACTCCATTCATACTTTTATACTCTGCTAATTCCCTAAGTATGGAACCGGCGTGGTAGCCTCTTGAATCACAGAAATACGTGAGGAACTCCATTCCCTGTGCTTCCTCGTCGTCTGTCAGCACTCCTCTCAGCTTTTGATTGGGGTTAAGGAGACTAGCCGTAAAGTGTATTTCGTTAACGCACTTTCTCTGAATTTGGAGAAAGTGCTTTTGAACACTTTGTTTCTGCGCATCATCCACAGGGAAATTGCGAAGGTGACCTTGCAGCAGTGACTTCAACTCCTTGAACACTTCCGGGACTTCGCTTAAGGAACAATCACGATCCGGCTTCAGGGTGTCAATCCACTGAAGACAAGGCACTATGATACTGTTTATACTAACAAGGCTCGTCCAGAAACTTTCACTACCCAAATGATTGCTAAGGCTGCGATCACTTTTCCCGTTAGGAGAATCCGAGCTCAACCCCTCCAGAACCTTTTTCGAGTCTGGATTTGCTAACAACTTTTGATACACTGATTTCTCGGAGATCAGTTGCGAGGTCAGTTTTCCGACAAGCTTCCACTTTGTTAGAAGGCGAGTCGTGTATCGATTTTCATTCCGACTACTCTGATTGCCAATGTTGGTACTATTATGATTGCTATTATGCAGGGATTTTGGGCTGGAAATGGCATTGCAGTGATTGTTTGCTGTTGCAGACGGGCTCTTGGACTCATCGCTAGCCTCAGGATCAAACGGAGTCTTGTGCTTATTACCGAGTTTGTCCTCTACTAATGCTTTCAGTTCGTGAGATTTCTCTATTTTCCTATATAACTTTTTGATAAGTTCTATCATCTTCCCTATCTCGGGCAGTGTAAGTATCTTGTCTAAAATGGAATTAAGTCCGTGAATCACACATCCAAAGGTTAGCAAACCAGGGAATTTATCACGCAAAATTTCCCACGTCCCCTCCATTTCTCCGGTCAGATCGCTCATAAATGCTACAACTTTGTTTAAACCTATGTCTAAAATTATGTCTTCAATGATTTTTGAGAGGTTTTCTTTGGTAAACCCATCTTGATCCTGAATCCGGTGTGTCTTGTATAGGAAGGGATTTGGGGAATCATCACAGTTAAGAAAAAACACTAAAGTAAACTCGTCCCTGTCACAGATATAAAGGTGAGGTTGTTATTTTTCATCGATAAAATGCATTCAAACGCTTTCATAAGAAAATTTCATGATCATATAAGGTTATCTTACATTCTCTTCCCAGGCACTGTAACACACTCCAGAACAGAAAAATGAGACTTCTCTACTTTCTCTTCGATTTCCTGGCTAATTCTGGAAAACTCTTGGTCCAACAATGCATTCGACAATACATTTGTACTTGGCAAGGTTAAGGAAGGCTGCATACCTGCAAAATGTTATCCATCAGTAATGATAACAATTGTATTGCGATTCTGGTCTATTGCTATTGAATACTTACGATGCAGCACGTTAACCCAGTGCTCATTCTCCAGGATTGTCACAGGCACATCCGATGAATAAATGGCTCGTGCAAGTAACCGCCATATATCAATCTAGAAATAAACACATCGGTTGGAATTTGATTTCTGAGCAGTCATACAAATCTTAATCTTGCCTTTATATGAACAAGCATCTGAAATCTTACCGTGTCTTCTTTGCTCAATCTTTCCTTAAGGCCAATGATATTGTTGTTCAAGTTGACATTTTTTGTAATCGTGGCCGGAGTCATTTTTGGTGGAGGTCTGAGTTTATTTCGGTCATTTCCAACTGCACCAGTACTTGCACTAATAGTTGCCGCTGTAGATAAATTGCTCACATTTCCGTTGGTCAGACGAGCCGCTCCCAGTTTCGGTAACTTTGCTTCTGGAACGCCATGACTTGGTTTGATCAAAATCTTATGTGCACTACCCGCACCCCCAATCGTATAATAATTGTTATTGTTCACGCTACTACTATTGTTGTTATTTGCTTGATTGTCTATTCTAGGTCGTTTTCGTATATTCCCATTGTTTTGCTGGCCACCAGCCAGTCCATTGCTTGCACCACTGGAGCCTGTCGCTAGTTGAGAAAACGCCCGAATTTGCATACTTCTTTGGTTGAAATCAGCTACCAAGTTTTGCGGGGAATTCCCATAGCCCATTGAACTAAACGTTGGTGGAGAGTTTTTCGGGGGTTTGACACCTCTTCCACCAACTGCCATTCCTGAGGGAGAATGGTTGTTATTCGAACTTCTGCCTGCTGCTGCTGAGCTCTTGCCAACTCTAAACATTCCTGGAACACTCACGTTGACCACCATTTGTTCGGGTGCTTCACTAGCAGACGAGTCACTGTAGTCTCTTATCAGATCATTCAGATCCAGATCATCATGTTTATTCATTAACGACAGATTTACAAGTCCCGTAAGGGTTGCCGTTGTTGACCCACTTCCTCCACCGCCATTCCCCGGTTTGGTTGTGTAACTGGCACGTATGGCAGCAGGAACCTTTTGACATTGTGTGATAATATGGCTCTCCATTTTTGTCGCATTTTGCAAATATTGCCGATCGCAAAACTTGCATTGGAATATCGACTTATTCGCCTTGTTCTTGTATGGCAGAATTTGAAAACACACGTAAATATCACTCTTCTTTTTCCCCATTTTGTTCGAAGTATCCTTGCCTCTTTGTTACATTAATCTTTCTCCTGAACCCGTCCAACATCCAGTCCCCATTCAGATGAGGTTTATTCTTCCTAAATTCGAAGACGTATTCACCTCAAAAATTGCGTTTTCATGTATGTATCTAATGTAATGACTTTCGGTTGACCTATATTCTCTAACAGAAGTTTTGAAGTGTTCCTAAAATACCGCAATTAGCTGTATGATCTTTATTAACTAATCGACCTACCCATTGTGCATAATTAAGTTCACTTCATTGCACTTTTCTGGAATGTACAATCAGTCAGTTGGAGAGAAACTGACCTCTTTCATTTATGTGAGCGATGAAGATATTTATTTGGAAAACAATTAACTTTGAATTTATCACAGTACAAAACGTATTCAAAAAGTGTAACAAAACTCGTGTAACAATCACCAACTAGCAATTTCTTTCATGTTTCAAGTGATGTAAATGACGGCTTCGGCAGTTTTTTTTCGTCCGTGTTGGGAAAATCGGACTGATCTGTGATTCCTGAACTTTACTGAGTGTCTTCCTGAA
This sequence comes from Akabosia matsudoensis, assembly GCA_019593645.1. NCBI lineage: Eukaryota > Metazoa > Arthropoda > Collembola > Entomobryomorpha > Paronellidae > Akabosia > Akabosia matsudoensis. The sequence goes on from VICI01000221.1 coordinate 35,823, forward strand.
TCTTCGAGGTGAGGAAGAGGGTTTATGGCGATGACGATGAAAAAATCAAATTGGTAATCATGAAAATAGCGATATTGGCGAGGACTGATTTTCTACTGCGGTGATGATGGTAGTGATGATCGGTCATAGTTATAGGCAGTGATATCAGTAGTACATGTATTTACTTGATTTTCTTTTTCATGACGATGATTTCCTTTTGGTATTTTTGATTAAAGCTGTAGGTTTCTTCATTCCTGTTGCAGCCACGAGTAAAAAGGCAACCAGTTAACGTAAAGGGTTGAAAAGAAAAAGCTCTTTCTGGGTTCTTATTTTGAATATCAGTGATAATTTTTCATTTATTTCTGAATCAGTTTTTTGTGTATTTAGATGGTCCACTGAATGCTGTTTCTCGTGATTAACTTAATATTGTTAGTGCTTCTTTTTACTCGTCAGGTTGTTGGGGGTCAGTGGCCAGGGCAAGCAGCAGGCAGGCATTGAAATACATTCTTCTGGTGCTGGTAGTATGAGTGTTTTCTACTTTAACAGCTTGTCGATGACGATAGCACGCGAATGCTGATGATGAACCTCATGATGTAAAAAAAAGTGTTGTGTGTGCACAACTAAATGAGGAAAAAGTAACAGTATGTAAGAGCGACAACGGAGGATACTAAAATTTTCTAATGGACACATACACAGCAATAAATGCAAGCTGTGAATGTATGTTTCCCTACTACATTGAACAAAACTGCAGGGCAACAATTCACTGTTTACTCTTCATAGTAAATTGAGAAAACCTACATTTTTACAAGCACATCTTTTTACACACTAAAATAAAATAGAATTTATAGTAACGTGAGTACGTGAGTATTCGTAATGTAATGTTCGTCTTTAGGATTTTATTCCTTTACATCTGTATTGGATTTAGGTAGAAATTCAAGCAAGCGAATGTTGCATTGTGTACCCCTCAAAAGGGAAGAAAAGAAACCCCGAAAAGAATCCATATGAAAGGCAAACAGACGAGAAGAGGTATGTCGACACAACGACATTACTGAACAGCCTGTGCTGCGGAAAAGATTGAATGGATGAGCCGTGTACGCGAACATCTACTTTAGGAGTTTAATGAGTCTGCCGTGGTGGCACACACAAGAAGTTTCAGGCAGATATAGGTTGAATGCTGCATAAAAGCAAGTACTGAAAATGTTAAGGTTTGGGAGCACACTGGTTGGCTTCATTTTTTAGGTGATACTACATGAAAGATTAGGTTAGTTCATTCTCTAAACTTCTTTTGCGGGTTTGGTTCAATTTGCCGTTAAAATGTAAACATATTTCAAGTTTTGGCTTGCCATCAGCATTTTACTACAAAAGGTTAAATTGATACTAAGGATAGTCGAATTAAGTTACCGTAAATAGCGCTTAATAGCCGATTCAGCAGATTTTCTAAACGAAATATATAGCTGAGAAATTTACAAGGCTTTGAATGCACGAGCGAATGAATTGACTTGATGAATTTCATATCCTGACACGAAAAACTGTTTAAGAAGGCACTGATTGTTTACTGAGAATTTGTTTTATCAAGCTTAGTTTCTCCCTTTTTAAAACACAATCCGAGTATGTAGCTAAAAGCCGAAACCTGAAAAAAAGGAATATTTTGAACAGAACTCTGGTATGTTTCTTCAAAGGGAAAAATTGACTGACGAGCAAAGTGGTTTTTGCTTCTTTTTCTTACTTGTATTCTCATTCATAAAAATCATCTTTGCCGTGATGAATGTAAACGAGCGAGAGATTGAGTGGTTCATTTTGGGTTTGATCATTTTAATGTTGCGAAAAACATGCAAAATAAAAAGATGTTCTGTCAGTACATCTAGGTACGTTCTTTTTTGTTTCTACAGGGTATTACGATTATAAGTCTTTTCATAAACTATGATCTCAGATTTCCTTCGAAGGCTTTCAAGAATGATAAGGATTACTGTATTGTAAACAATATTTGAATGTTTCCTGAGCACGATGAATGACTGTAATCATATAAGGATAGTGTAACGTTTCGTATTAAAAAAAAAGAAACTGCCGGTCTCAGGGTGATTTTCAATATTTCTTGGCTTTTTTTCGTTTGATTACTGATCGTTCTTGAAGAGACGTGGGTATTCATGTTACGCTTTCTAAGCTAAACTGATAAAATGTCCGTGGCGAGAATGAAGAAAGGAAGGAGATGGGGTTTGTCATGATAACTCCTCTTGACAAAAGAATGATAAGGATTACTGTATTGTAAACAATATTTGAATGTTTCCTGAGCACGATGAATGACTGTAATCATATAAGGATAGTGTAACGTTTCGTATTAGAGACGTGGGTATTCATGTTACGCTTTCTAAGCTAAACTGATAAAATGTCCGTGGCGAGAATGAAGAAAGGAAGGAGATGGGGTTTGTCATGATAACTCCTCTTGACAAAGTATGTTGTCTAAAAGCAAGAAACCGTTTTATGTGTTTTCTTTTCTTCAAACGTAAAGATAAGTCATGCATGAAAATGAAGAACTTTCCTTGCACTACCAACTACTGACTTCACTCAAATGAATGCATATTTCTATTATCTGTTTGAAGCTCTCTTCTTGCCTTAATTCCTGTCATGATCGGATTTTTAAGACGACTTATATCGTAACACGGAATTGACTCGAATCTTTTTTGACGAACAGCCCACCAGATTTAATACGCGTATAACTACATTTGACATTATAAGTACAAGTGGTTTCAACATTTCTACGTAAAAATCAATGAGAATCAATGTTTAATTTTATATTTTACAGATTTCTGGGATCAAATCAGTTCAGAGCTTCGTGTCTGGGATCTTTGCCGAATGAACCAAATTATTTTTCTGTTAATAACATCTTAATCTTATCGCAGTGTTTATGGAAATCACCACCCAGGCTGCCAAAGACTAATGCAACAGTTGACTTTAAACGCTAACAGAAGAAAAACCAAGCAAGAAGTTTTTCAAATAAAAAATAATAATGATTAAGGTTCAAACATAGACTGAGCGCATTGTAAAATCCTGAACCAGCCGAAAATAAATTTCCTCGAAGAAGTCGTTTCATTTCATGGAGATTTCAAGACGATAATAAGCAATAATACCGAATCATTAGTACTTTGCATTACGGGATAAATTATCTATTTGATTCCACGAAGTACCTGAAAAAATTCAGTTATACCCATCTCACCTGATGTTCCAAACTGACGTTCGTTAGGACAAAAAACACTAAGCAATAAAGTTCCATTTCCTAAAAACTCGGCCAGTGGTTTTTATTGGTAACACTTTACGTGTACGTGAAAGTAGGGCATTCAACACTTTATCATGTATTTCATTGGCTTCCTTTTCTTGGCATTTCTGTGGCCACTTGGTCGATACTGGCAAAACTAATGCATGCAGAACAATATTTTATCAGAGACACATTGTGAACAGCAAATATGTACTTAGATGCGTGGTGGAATGTCAACGCTGCCGAAAATGATAGGTCTTCACTCTGTAACATTTTACAGATACGCCAGTTTGACGAGCTAGCTTCTCTAGCACAACTTTACGCAAATACGAGAATAATTCAATCTACATAAAATTTTCCTGTTAACATTTCGGTGGTATACTTTTCATTATCTACATTATTGTAGGTGGGTAGATTGATAGAGGTGATTTTATGTGTCACACGGCAAAATATAGCACTTCCCTTTCGAGTTTTGAAAATATCGTGGACTAGACATACGTTGAAGGAATAAGATAACGCACACCTTGTGCATTGAAGTCTTTTCAATATGCGCATAGAGATAATCCGTTTATTTTCTGCCCGCTTGTGTTAATTTTTGACGATGTGTAAGATTATGTCCTGTATTAGAGGAAGAATCGAATGGTGTTGGCTAATATTGATTTTTCGTTGTTACGTATTAGCGTGATGGGAAGGATATAACTAATGCGGATCTACTGAGCATGTCTATGCTCACCTGTTTCAAGCTATTGATGAAAATATTGAATGACATACACTACAAAATTGTGGTATTATAGTATTTACAAGTTTACAGCTCAGATAAATTACGCATGTACGTAGTACTAATGCTAATTTGTAAATGATGATACTGAGTTTGGTCAATTGGTGCATGCATAAATTCAGCTAATTAAATCATGTCCAATCATACAGGTAATGCAGTAGTTTGAATGGTGTTCCAACTATAACAACTCAGAACTAAAACTTGACTTGGGCTGCAAAAACGAACGATAGCATTATATAAAATTTCACACTTGATGAATGAAAAGCGACACCTATTATTGTAAGGTCGAAAAAGCTGCGAGTATATTTCATCCGCTCTCTGTAAGTCGGAGTGAGTTTAAAAGATAGAGCTCAAGATACTTTGTCTTCAACGCAGTCGAGTCAAACCTGTCTTAACCTTGTCTGACTCGCATATTAAATTTGGAAACTGGAACTATTTCGTATTGCGAAGTCTGTCGCGTAAAGTATTATTCGAACAATTTATAATTGCGTATTTCATACCAATATATTAGCGATATTTGTGTAATTCCTTTATATATTTTTGAGGAAGTAATGGCCCAGACAAGCGGACGAAGAATATATGAGTATTACTCAAGTTGCGCTGATTACTAGTTTACGAATTTACAAGTCGTCAACTTTATCAGGGGATACAGATTGCTCAATAGATATGCAACAGCTTTTGTCAAAGTTTTCACAATCAAAATAAGTCTTAATAGCAATTCAACTTTAATTGGCGATTTCAATGAACCATATATGTCCCATATACGCACACCCGACCAAACTTGTGGGTCACCTCCACCTAAGCTTCATTCCCATTTCTTCAAAACGATGTATATTAATGTAGGAAATTAAACTTTAAATGCCTAAAATATTGATGGGGGAAGAATTTTCCCACATATTAACGGATAATTGTTTAAAACAGAGGCTATAGTTCATCTATGGTTTAAAAGGATTATGGTAATAGTTTCGTTAACTTTTAAGGTTTTATTGCTTCAGCTAGTTCACCGTTTCCAACTTACCAATCCAACCAGCGAAGCCACGTGTATATAGTGCCAATCCGTTAGCGCGTGCAGTTTTTTTTTATGTTTTCATATCATTCTTGTAGTCCCGATGAAGTTATGACAGCAAGAAGAACAGCTAAATGATTGTCATTTCAGTGAAAAGATACATTTCCATTCCACCTTATTCAAACAAAACAAGGTTTGATTTCATGGAAAAATATTAAGTGAAATGGGCAGATTTGCCCTTAATTGACGTAAATTGCTTCCCTGTGGCTCGATTCTAATCATGATTGGCTTATATAATATCCCTGATTCAAACATTAATATAACTTTAATTAGTGAGAATGGTTGCAATAAAATACAAATAGCACTAACTGAAACTTTTCCATCAGTGCTACATAATCCAATTAAGGTACATAATATTTATGAGAGAAACTGAGAACATTCTTTTGATAGGATACATTGTTAGTGTGTCAATTTCACTCTCATGAGCCTGTTTTTTTTACTTGTATAGCTTTTAATTGTACTGTATCATGCAAAAACCAGTGGCAAAAAAAGATGAAACCATCAATTGAAGTGAATCCATTAATTTAGATCCAAACTAGTGCTACTTACTTTACTTAACCAGCTAAATCCATAAATGCTCATGCAGGCAAAAAAAGTGCCAACCGATAAGAAGTAGCCAAGTATAACTCTAGACTTTGACAGTAAGTAAAACGCGAGATCAGTCAGAAATTTCGAACAGTATCTCATATCCTTGTTGGCAATGTAGAAGTCTAAAAGGAATCGGTTTTGATGTCTGTGTCGTGTTGCCACCATCTCTGCTTGTATTGAAAGTAGAATCAACAAGTTAATCCCTATTTTACTTTTTGCAAAAACACTTTACTAAAGAAATAGTAAGAATTTTTCCCATCAATTTCCATGCACTGGGAAAACTAAAGGCAGGTTTCAGAAAAAGAATACAATGTCTTAAATACAATAATCCAGTATGCCCACGTACTTAAGATTTTTTGGATCGTTGGATAATCAATTTTCAACACAGGTACATATCTTTTAACATGTCGAAGCGCTGCCTTTTAACCTCGATTGCAGTAGTCGCTACTCTACCGTCCACAGCAGCCCTAAAATGCCTTCTATTCACCTCAGCATGTCTGCTCCTGAAGACGACGACAGGCTTCAAAAACCTATCATCATAACATAAACCTTCATCATTCCATTCACGCTTCTGTGCGAGTACAATAATACACAGTGCATCATCATCACATCAAGACCGTTTATTGGTGCTTTCCCTCTTCATATGCTTCTCAGTTGTGTGTGAGCAGTTGCTGGTGATGGTGGTTGAAGTTTTGACAGCACGTCCGGTGTTCAATCAGTTATGTTATTCCAAGTCATCTTTATTACTTTTCTGGTAGATATTTTATTGTATCGAAAAGTGTCAAGCGTTACACAAACCTAATAGTTTTGGAAACAGACCCTTGTCCCTGCAAACATCAATAAGGTTTGTAACGAAAAAGACATTTGCAAAAAATCTTCCATAACTATTAGTCGCAGAAACGGTGGTTTTAGATTATGCATATGAAACCAAATTTATAATTATTATTTTTATCAGTTGTCATTGTCTTGCTGTTTTTTGAAACTTGTGTATACAACCAAAAATACATAGTTTGGGCTCTATGTTAATCTTATTGAATTAGATTTAAATCGAGCAGAGTAAGAGGCACCATTGTTCTATTTGTCCTACTCATTTATAGTTTGGCATTGCAATTAATACAGAAAACATGATTAGGTACCTCATTTCTCGTACTCGCTTCTAATCGGAATCAGAGTTCAAGCAATTGATTAAAAAATGCACCGTATCATCATGAAAACAAATGTGTCATGAAAGGTGTCACATAGTCCATATCTCACATGCTGTGCTTCTGGAAGTTAGCACCATATGACATTTAACCAAGAGTTCATACGGGAATCATTTCAATGTCCGATACAGTTGTTGATGTAGTACAGGTACATTCTCTTAGGGCCGATCAGGAAAACCAAGGGTTCGTAAAATGGAATCGTATTTCTGTAAATATTGATTTTTGGCAATCCTATAATAGGTGGAATTCAACTGGACAGCATTACTCACGACGAAAGAATTTTATTCGTTAAGAAATCAATACGATCATTTGTAAGGAGTCACGATTTACTATTCCAATATTACCATTCAATAATTGCATCTCGTATTCGTATGGCAGTGCAGTCAGCGGTTAAGAACCGAATTAGCAAAGTTCTCGACAGAAGAACTTCACTAGGTTCCTTCATCATATTGGACCGGTTTTTTTATCCATATATACCATGTAAAGTTCCTGCTACTTTTTTCGATCGATCTAGAATTTATATTGCTGAATATTTCAGTTGAGAACCTTAATTAGGTTCCTCCTGATTTATAACAACAAAGAAAGGAAGTTAATTAAAATGATATACATTTTCCATAATTCCATTACATGTTCATCATTTCATGAATAATGGCGAAAACGACTTGTTTTGGAATTGAGTAAGTGGGGTCCTCTTAACGCTGTTTCGACATTTGAAAAATTTGTGAAATCATTGGTCACTGTTGTTTACATTTTTCTTTCAACAGGATTTTGTAAGGAATACATCCTAAGGAGAACAAACCAGTATTGTCCGCACGCGTTCTATTCGCAACCTCCATTGACACTTTCTTTTGTCCCTTTTTCGTTTATCAAATCTATCAAAACGGGGTCTCAATTTGGTTGCCAAAACAATCTTCGACACGCCACAAGCCTTCTAAAAGGTAAGTAAACACATCAATTCACTCTTTTGTTATGAAGGTAAACGATATGTCTTTTATGCTTTTTGTGGCCTGTATTCATGACATGGAAAATAACATTTCATTGATATTACAACAAGGAAAGTAATATGTTTCTTAAATTCCATATTGATTTTCATCCACCAACAAAACAATTTTGTGGACATATTTTTTCGAAAATATTGACGCAATGACAGTCGACTTGTTCCCAGATATAGCCACCTTTAGTTTTCATATGGTAAAACGCAAAAATAATATGCGAAACGGAATTTCTTTTACCAGACACAAAACTGAGCACAGTTTTAGCATCCTGTTATGCATATGACTCCTAAGGGTACAAACTACTTCCACTTTCATACACAATATTTCTTTTAACAATGTGTCCAATTGCCGTCACATATAACATGAAAGAAGAAAGAGAACTTCGTTTATTTTTGATTTTGTCACAAAGGAATTTGGTAGGAAAAAAATCGGTTTTGTTAACTATTAGTGGATAAATGTAATTCTAACTCAGAAGTAAATGTGCCTAAAATACTTAATACTACGATGCCTAGAAATGTGAAGTAACTAGTAAAACGGCAAGAATGAACACATTTTGATTTATTACGATGAAAAAAGCCCTCGGACACTGCATGAAATAAAATAACATTGTATGAAATAACATTGCATATTGAAACAATATTTTTGTCGTATACACAATATTTAGGCATATATAATCCTATAAAAATATTGCATACACAAGAGATCGCTAAATAAGCATAGACACGCTTGTGTCATGTATGGGCTTGCACTAAAAAACTGCAATCGGTGCATTTAGCTTTAGTTTGACAAATATGTTTGATATTGGGATGCTTGAATATCAAATTTGAGTATAATGCGGTTGATGAGTCACTAAAGCGGTTTATATCATTCCATGGTTTGCTCTAACTGGAACAACTCGAACATTTCTAGGTCTTCTGTACAGTTTAAGCTTTATTCGTTTTTTAAGCTTTAAAAATTTTTACAATTAAAATACCGAGTTGAAGCGATAAGTTATTGCTCACAAAATAATAATGCTAACATGAAACAGAAAATAAAGCGCGGAAAATTCTTTAGGTAAAATAATATTTAAGACCTTAAGAAAGAATGTACAAAACTCCTCGCGTATCATGCCATGTCTCCATAAAATCATAAACTCACGACTATTGTATGAAAATATCATTAATGGTAGATCCCACTTCAGATTTGCTACATCGACAATAAAAGTCATGGCCAAGTAAGCAAAACGTAAATGTTTGTAAATCAATTTAGCTGCGAATAGATATTATGCAATTTAGAGTAAAAACTCATTTGTGCACATAATTTTAAAAGCCAATTCTACCGGTCAATGTTGTCATAAGCAAAGTACACATGAAGGAAACCATCTTATTATACATCCAACATCATACAAATTGGGAACACAAAGGTAAATAATATATGTAGTTGCTAAAAATGTAACAGGACAGGTATCTCAAAAGCACTTTTGAAAACGTGTAACATGAACACTTCATTATGTCATGTCAATGAAAATGAAACAGTAATTTAAAATAATACATGACAAAGCAAAGGTTTTACTAGCTATTAGAAAGGAAACTGAACGAAAACTAATTCTTCATGATTTACCTAAACGTTTCGTAAGCCTGACCTGGGAGTACATGAGCCTGACAATGACAATACTGTGTGAATTCAGATGCATTGACGGTTGCCGATTTTGCAAGATGAGTAAACCCCGATGAGTAAACCAAACTATTCAGCCTCATGGACCAGAAATCGATGGGCTTAACGAAAATAAAAGACATTCGAAGAAAATATGCTGGAGGATGTAATAAAATCAAGTTTTTTCAAGTGGCAAGCATACGTTTAGATGTTTTTTTTTGCTATGTAATTCCAGGCGAAAATCTTCATTCGTGTCAACAAACAAAGAGTACGGAACTCTCTGACTCATTGAATAACCTTGCTGGATTTATTTACATAAACAAAATCCAAAGAGAACGTTTAAATTCTTAAACATAAACTTGGTACTTCTCGGAAATCCTCGAAAAGAGGTTAAAAAAGAAGCGATTATATTTTTCCAAGAACCAAACTAGGGCTTTGGTACTCAACGCTTTTCTTATTGAGAAATTTTACCAGTACAAACAATGTCTTAAAAACAGGATAACCAAAACATTCCTTTTTTAACATTTAACATTCCTTTGTGTACCCAACAGTTGACGTTGATGAGAAACCTGAGTAGTACGTACGGGGCTCGAAAACGAATTTTGTCTCATCCATCATCGAAATGCATATTTTTTGGTACGACGTAAGGAGGAATTGATACAGTTTGGGAAACATGCATGATATCACGAAGCTAGGTACTTATTATTGAGTTTCCGAGAGGCAGTGTTCAGTTGTACATCTTGTACTCGTTAGTCTCTGCCCTTCGTCACTTTGCATATTAGATTATTCTAGATTGGTTGCATAATTAAGCAAAACAGCCCGAGTTTTTGCCCATTCTTCCATGTCCTTATTGAAATCTTTCTTTCATTTGCCCTTGTTGCTTGAGCACATTTGCACAAAACAATTTCACTGGATAACAGTCATAAGTATGTAATAACTTCTTGCGTTATTACAGGCTTGTGAAAAATAGCGATGCTATGTATATAACTTGAGTTTGAATTTCTGTGACTGCGTCCATGATTGTGTTGCTATGCACGTTTATTCCTCTTGCAAATTAGGCGCTCGGACAAACGATACTGGTTATTCGAGCACGATGCACACAGATAATGAGTCGATATTTTCCATACCTGCAAAGAAACAAAAAACCTCATGTGGGCATAACCGGCAATAAATTATCGGGAGAGGTTTTTCTAAAATTCAGCTTGAATCAGTGTAAGATCTATCCCCGGTTTTTTCTGTTCAAACATGGTCTAAAGATTGAGCTGCATACAAGTCCGAAGCAATCACCCGAAGAGCACGTGAAAACAAAGGGATTGACGGAACCTGGCTTTCAAAAGAATTATAATGACAACCAACAATCCATATCACTGGTTGCACATGCTGCCTTGCAGTCACGTTCAAGCAAGGACACGGCATCCTTCTGAATGAACTTTGTTGGTTCAAACAGTATGAATCAAATCGTAAGCTCAGCTCATTTTTATGAAGTTTTGATAATTTACGAAATTATAGTTTAATGACTAACACGTGTTTTACCTATTGAAGAAGTTTACGAAATTTGTAACATATTTGGACGTAATTCATTTTCACGAGCGGATTCTGCACTTGAATCCCTGCGGAAAATCTAAAGTTTGCTCGTAATGTGCTCACAGAAATGGGTTATAATAAACTCTTTGTGGGTTACTAAATTATGACTTGTCATATGTATGGAATTTCCATGCCTTCTTCTAACACTTCTTATTACACGTTGTCAGTTCTTGATGTGTGTGGTAGGAGTTTTCAGGATCGTGAAATACCCGCTAGCAAGATATAGCACACTCATGAATTAAACTTTTAATCATCATCGTTGAGCTGGACAATACATTGTCTGAAGTGTATTGATGATGTTACTCAATGTTGAGCTTTAAAGATTATACTTGCCTCTAGAAGATTTAGTAGCTTAGGCGAAAAATTATTTTCTGACAAGGTTGAAGAAAATACGATAGTATGATTTGAAGCTATTTGGTCATGAATATGACTCATATTTTCCTCAAGCTAAACAGAACAGAGTTATGATATTTTTTCAACAAGGAGCAGCACTGAGGTTGGAGGTAGTAGGGAGAATGAGTTACTTTTGTTATCTTTTTAGGCATTGCCAATGTATTGACTAATGACATGTCACTACTATTGTTACGTTAGTTCGTACCCTCTTTCTCTGGTCTCAAGCGATATTTTCTAACTTGGTGAGGGATGAGGTGTACGTAAGCAAAAACAGGAGGCTTTTACTAAAAACTTTGCCTTCGGCAATTTTCCAAAGTCTCGTCTGTGGTCGTGGTCGAAGAGTCTAACAACTGGCTTTGCGAGTGTTACGAAATGTTTACAAGCAGAGATTTAAAGAGAGGAAGATGAAAAAGAAGGAAAAATTTAAAGGCTTCTTTTCACGTTGCTCCATTACATACACCTATCGATTTCTTAAATGCCCATAGCTGCCACAAAGGGATCATACTGAAATATTCATGGGGAAAGATAGGGGGCTGAAACTTTAAATTTTTACATAGCGTCCAAACGTGGTTGAAAAAAAATTATAGCCTACAGCGCAAAAAAAGTAATCAACCGTCTCATCAATAAACCATTGTACTCTCTGTTCTTAAGTATTATTTTGTGAGTAAAAACTACAAGTTACTACCTATTCAAGATTTGAAATTGCTTGACGCGCTTTTCTCGGTGATGAGTATGATAAGTCTAGAAATGCACAGAAGAATACTTGCGCAACACTAGCACATGAAATTACTACTCCACACGGGATCCAAAAACCTCCTGAAAAACGATAGCAAGATGAAAGAGCCCTGACTTCTCTAGTTTTTTACGCTAATTTCATCAAACAATGCGAAGAAAAAATTGCTATAATCATCAATCCGAAAAACTTGTAGCTGATCTGTTGTACAATTTTATTTCCTATACGTTTTAACTGTCACTGGATATCAAAGCTAGAAACATGTATTTTTGCCAAATAATGAGTGTACCAGGGGGATAGGTGTTTCGCTTGAGATAAAAGAATCATAAAATATCCATTATCCATGCAATCATACTTCTTATTGGGATAAAAAAAAAGTTTTCAAAGGAATGATTTTATTGCTTTAAACTATCAGGAGAATTGAAACTTGTTGCATTTTTGTGCATAAATGACAATCCTTCTCTTGAGCACGTCGATAGGTAGAAAAGAGGTGCAGGTGGTGCATGCATGGTGTGTGAATCGTACGATGTACGAAGCTTGAGAAGAATGTGCAAACTTTATGTTTTCTTTATCTTTTGCTCGTGTAGAAAGTTGAACCAAAAAAACTGTTGCAAAACGTTGCCAGTCTATCTCATTTTCATTGTTTTATTTGGGCAGTTCATTATACAAAGAGACGTTTTTTCCTTCCCATGACTCATTTCATAGTCGCAACATTTAACATTCTTTCAAGATTTCGACATTTTTTCTGAATTGATAAAGAAGTTCCAACTTCCAAGACACATATATCAATCGTGTCACATAAACAGATCATATCTCTAAATAGTTGTTTATCCGTGTGTGGATAAAAATGGAAAACCTTTCAAAGTTATATAACATTTCTTGAAAAAATTCAAATCCAACATGCAACTTTCGCGAACACCTGCCGCAATCACGCATAATATAGAATGCAAAATACGTTTTACTAGCTTCTTAAAAACGCGTAATTAATTTGTGTACTAATGAAGGCCATTGGGCGGAAGGGAATCTTTGAAAAATTAAAAAATAACAATCCTTGAGGTAGGTAGGTATAATCATGATCGCATGGTAGTAGGATGTGCGTTCTCTTTGACTAAAATTTTGAACAATAAGAATGAAAGGAAAAACAAGTTCATTTATTCCAGGGAGGAACCGTAGAGAATAAATTGGTCTTGTATGGTTATTAAAGTGATGAGAGGATTCCCAGCTTTGAATGATACCCCTACAGCACACAGCAGAAAATTATAAGCTGTTCTGGAGACACAAAAAATATAAAATAAAAGCTTTTAAAGCTAT